>OZ010593.1:81650803-81743303 GCA_963932145.1 Acanthosepion lycidas | reverse complement strand
CTTCTTCTTCTTCTTCTTCTTCTTCTTCTTCTTCTTCTTCTTCTTCTTCTTCTTCTTCTTCTTCTTCTTCTTCTTCTTCTTCTTCTTCTTCTTCTTCTTCTCTTCTTCTTCTTCTTCTTCTTCTTCTTCTTCTTCTTCTTCTTCTTCTTCTTCTTCTTCTTCTTCTTCTTCTTCTTCTTCTTCTTCTTCTTCTTCTTCTTTCTTCTTCTTCTTCTTCTTCTTCTTCTTCTTCTTCTTCTTCTTCAATAATAATAATTAATAATTTTTTTTTTTACTGGTTTCAAAGAGAGAAAGAAAGAAAGAAAGAACGAACTATTTAACGGCCGTTTCAGTGAAGTGGAAAAACGTGTCAATTTCAAATCTTTTCATTTGTACCCCCTTACTTCTTAAAATAACAATCAGCATTCACATTTACGATTGTTATTGCAATATTTTGTTTTAAGTTGTTAAGCTCAAATATTAAAAGAAACGATAGGGAAATGCTTATTCAATCATTAACTTAAGAATTAAGATTGATTCGTAAATGCAAATAGGAAAACCGTGATATCACGGCTTTTTCTAGTTATTATTATTATTATTATTAGTAGTAGTAGTAAAATAATTTTATACATACCTTCACAGATCTTGTCACGTATCTTTTTAACAATGTCATAAAGGTTGCTGAATTTGGTCTCGAAAAAGAATTCAGGTTGGCTAGCAACCGACCGCATTACTTTTACATCTATATTATTTCCAACACCGACAGTAAACACTCTGACTCCAGCCTTCTGAAGCTTCTCCTTTTCCTGGGTTATGCTGTCTGCAGCATGGCTTGACTTGCTGTATGAAATAACAACAGCGTACTTAGAGTTGCAGGGTCCGATAATGGTTTTGGAGTCGGCAAATATTGAGTTCAGCTTATTCAGTGCAATGTGTATTTTCATATCTGTGGCGTTCATTTTATCTGTCGGAATGTAATTCAGGAGGTCAACAGCCAGCGTTAGAAACGTTTCGTTGCTAAAGGCTCCCAAGCTGATTTCGAATAACTTTCCTTGTGAAAGCCCAAACACACCAACGTGCGTCTTACCTGGGCGTATATCAAGCATTTTGATAAACCTTTTAACGAATCCGGCCAACTTATTAAAGTTCTGATTTGTAATTCCATCCGAGATGTCAAACGCTATCACGAAGTCCCCTGTAACATTACATGCTGCAATAAAACAAGAATTGTATATGAAGTAAAAGCAGAGACATACTTTTAGTAGAATTGTTCGAGACAATACACATTGCTTATCAGTAGACTTTAATAAACTCAGTATTTACCCAGTCCCACGTCTAAGATAAAATGTGAAACAAGGTCGAAATTTCTGTGCGGAACCCGAACGTTTCCATTCGGGCCAATTGCCAAAATTTGCCATTAGCCGGGCTCGGGCACATTTATTGTCTGTCATTAGCCGTGTCTCCGTCCGTAGACAGAGCCCGAACTGCCGGAGCCAGGCAACGGACCGACTGACTTCAAAAGAGCTTTAATAAGCACATGTAACAAAAAAATAAGTTTTCACCATTCCAGATCTATCTATTCCCCAACAAGTGTTACTACCAATATCAAAGCCGGTACAAGGGTCACTTACCCGCCCCCGAATCTATGATACACCCCCCACTTTATTATATCTCAGTTTTCATAAGGTGGTATTCATAGAAAAATTGAATATAAACACAATGCCTGTCATGCTTTGGGGCAACATGGCCTGACGGATCCCAAACCTCTCCATGCCATTTTGAATTTAGAGCTATTCTTCTCCTATACTGGTTACCACCCAAGTTTATAAACCCAGTCTGTCCTGCTATTTTAATCAATAGCTGGGAGGAGAAGAGAATTCATACCTTTCCCAAGAATATTAGCTCGTAAGGAAATGTAATGGATTCGACTGAAATTCGAACTCGGCTCCCTGATTCCTCAATCAGAGCCGCTATCCATTACTCCGTCTTAAATAAATCAACTATGCTTTGTGGCAATTTTTAATATCAACTTTTAATTAACACATTCAACATCATGTATAATAAAATAAAGAATTTTATATAATGGATCAATAATGGATCATATGTAATATAAGTGAACAATTCAATTAAATAAATTAAAAATAGGTACGATGTATCTAAATAAAAATTAGACATGTCATAATAGATGATTTCATTTAAATAAATCAGCAATGTTTTGCGCAAATTTAAGATTTGTCTTGTTAAAAGTTGAATAATTATCACATTCAACATTATGGATAAAAAATAGTGAAATTTATATGGCGTTTTTTCAATACTTAGCATGAGCAAAATAAATTATCGGATTTGAACGAAAAACAAAGAGACCCTAGAATGAAGTTAAAATCCGTAAAAAATTTTCATCGTTTAAGTAGAAAAATTAAAATGTTGATAGCGAGAGTCATAAAACACTGCGCGGGGTGCCAAATCAGACTCGCCCCTCCCTACTAGACGGTGGTAGTACGCGCCAGCCATGACTAAAATATCACTACTGCTACAGTGGACCGTTGGCAGTATTACAAGACATTTTTACAAGGAATGTTTTAAAGCTTTGAACTTGGTTTCCGGCAAAGAAGTTACCACATCTGCTGGATTTTCACACCTGAAATCTCCGAAGCATTCCAACGGCCACTGGACGAAATTCCCGTAGAATCTGATTACCTGTAAGCTTTCAATGGCCGTGAAGATCAAAACCACTGCTAAGTGGCGATGCCAATAATACTGAGGTTTCGGTTGCGTCGAAACTGGGAATGGCAGTTCGACGAAAGGAAACGAAAACAACTTCCACTCGAACAGCTTCTTCCCGCAAACCACTGCTCTGTGGAACCGACTCTCAAAGGGATATTTCCCCGATCACTAAAATCTTAACCTGTTCAAGTCTAGGTTTATCAGTTATCGTCCTCTCTTATCCGCATAAACAATGGCTCTTACTGTTACACTCTACTTCGAATGGCCTTCTGGCGTTGTACAGGGTCGTCCTCACTGTAAATAAAATGTTAGATTGATAAACGTTCCCTATTTGTTCTTTATCTTATTATTTCGTCGGATTCCGATCCATATTTGATATATATTTGATCCCAAATTATAGTTTAAAATGAAAATGTTGATGTACCTGAGAGCGTGTGAATAGTGGTGTGACTTGATGTTGAAAACAAGGCCCCTGAGACAGTGTTGGCAGGATTCATTTCAGTTGTTACTGGCGATGTGTTTGAATGTCTGTTTAGCGTTGTATTCGGAGTTGTTGTGGATGTTATAGTTGGATTATTGCTGAAAAGAACCATTTCCTCTACAGTGGGCGATGAGCCTGTATTAGATATTGCTGTTGATTTTTTCATCGTCATAGTTGCTGAAATAGTGTTGGATGAAATAGATCCAAAAGTATTAGGCGTCGAATCTGAAAGTGTATTAATCGTTGCAGTTGTCTCCCTTGGATTCACTGAATTTTGGACAGTCCTGGACGATTCCGTTTTAGATGTAACTTGCGATGAATCTGACAGAGTTCGATATGATACAACGTTTGAAGTTGTCGGTTCAGTGGTTGCAGATCCTGTATTTGTTATAGCAACGGAATTTGAAAAAATATTCGAAGTTTTGACTAAACCTTGTGTAATATCTGTAGAGGGGCTTGGCATTTCGCTCGGAGATCTTGTAGACACAGACGTGGAAACAATATTCGATGGATTATTTTGGCTGGTTATCGAAGATGTATCAAAAAACGAGTTATACCTTGAACTTGTCATTGTCCCAACAGAACTCGCCGAAACGTACATTGGTTGTGTAGTTTCAGCTGAAAATGGCGATATCGTTGAAAGTGTGTTAAATATTGAGTTATAAGTTGAAGGTGTCGAAACAGTATTTGATTGAATAAATCCAGATGAAATTGGTGACGTGCCACTTGTTTCGTGTGTTGCGGTCGCGTCTGTTGCAATCGTATTCGTTACAGAATTGGTTTGCTGAAAATACCCAAGGTCAGAAGTTAATGTGGCTGAGTTTGTGCCAGATGTAGCACTTGTTTCTGTTGTAAGAGCATTTGCGAGGGCAGTGCTCAATGTTAAAGCATCAGGCGTTCCAGGCATAAAATCTGAATTCAGCTGCCGTTTTACACGTAATATAGTACGTAATTCAGGCGGCAGTTCTAAGTTTAAGTTCTTAGAATTAGGCATGACAGGTAATGTATTGAATATTTTCAAAAGTATGCGATATAATAAATGTGACACCCTTAAAAACTTTGGTATTGCAAGGTTCATAGGAACACGACGTGCAAAAAGGAATTGGCTCGGGTATTGTGTACTTGATGTAGTTTCCGTTGAAGGTTTCATGGTAGGGACCTCACTTGGTGACTGTGTACTTGACGTAGAACTCGATGGAAGTGTCGTGGTAGGGACCTCACTTGGTGACTGTGTACTTGTAGTTTCCGTTGAAGGTGAAATGGAAAGGAACTCGCTCGGTGACTGTGTACTTGATGTAGGCCCCGTTGGTGATGTTATGGTGGGGACCTCGGTCAACGTTTGTAGACTTGTTCTAGGTCTCGTTGAATGTGTCGTAGTAGAGACCACGCTTGGTATCTGTGTACTTGATCTTGGCCCCGATGGAAGAGTCGTGCTTGGACCCTCGCTCGATGATTCTGTGCTTGATGAAAGCCCCGATAGGGATGTTGTGGTAGGAACCTCGCTGGGTGATTGTTTACTTAGTGTAGACCCTGTTAGAGATGTCGCAGTGGGTACCACGCTCGGTGATTGTGTACTTAATGTGTGCCCCGTTAGAGTCGTGGTGGTGAACTCTATCGGTGATTGTGTACTTGATGCAGTCTCCGTTGAAGGTGTTGTGCTGGGGACCTCACCCGTTGATTGTGTTGTAAGTACGGTTGGATGTGTCGTGGTGAGGACTTCGCTCGTCGATTCACTGTTTGATGTATGGACAGTTTCATGAGAACCACTCTTCATCTTTGTTGTAACGTTTCCCGCCCTACTCATATTTACATACTTAGCGAAGATATCCTTCAGAATCTTTGATATTATTATAGGGAAGTTTCGTGAAATGGTTGACGTGATACTAGTCTTAGGTATCTGATTCAAACGCAACATTTCCGACTTTACTTCCGACTCTTTTTTTTCAGAGTGTCTGTTCCCTTCAAATGAAAAAAAAAAGGAAGAAGAAAACAAGAGTTATAAAATTGTTTTAAATATCCCAGTTTAAGCAGAATATTAAGAAGCAGAAAAACCGTTAGAAACAGGAAAGCAAGAATTTAGAAGAAGCCACAGGCTAGAAGTAAGAGAGCCTATAACTTAAGGTGACCCCCTAGCAATTTCACCAGTAACACAATGAGACCTAATTGCCAACCTAGTACTGCGTGTAGATTCTTAAATTTGAGGTGCCAAAGAGGAAAGTCGCATCAGAAAAATTACCGTGTAAATATTTATAGAACATGCACTGGGAAGCTACATTACTGCAGTGGGCAAGTGACTGAATCCGTGATGCCAGATCAGGACTGATCAGGTTGCAGAATCTTCTTTGCATTCTCTGAAGGATCACAGAATAACTAGCAGAGGAGGCATCGGATAGGTCAGATGTAGCAGTATTATTAGATTCATGGACGAATGGTAAATTTGCAAGAGAACGATTTATCTAGCACAAGACAGCCAACTATCAATAGACTGTTTAACTAATTCAATAGAATCATTCTACTCATGTCAGTGGAAAACGTTACACGGAGAAGGTGCAATGATGCACTCTCCTGAATAAAAGACGCGTTCAGTGGACGGGCGTCATATTCAACAAAATTCGATAATTGCTTTCTCCACTGCAAATTATTTATTATATCATATCGAAGTATTTTACTAAAAAATTAGAGCCGATTGCACAATATCCCAAGCTCAGTTTAGGTTTGTTTATAGTTCGTAACCATGCAATGAGATGAGGTAACATAAACCGTAGATTTATTTGCAGTATATCATTACATTATTGTTACATGATTATAGTGAAATCATTTTGCCAATAGCATTTCTTTTTTGGTCGTATATTAATTTAAAATATTCCTTTTTGAAATCGAATAATATTATTCTAAATTTCAGAATTTCGCTATTGCCCATCAAAATGACTGGAAGAAAGCGGTCTAAAAATAAGAATGGAATAGAGAGTTAATAAAGCGTAAATGAAATAGCCCCAGTTTATTCAAGTTAGAAAAATTAGCATTGCAGCCGAAGTATTCTTAAATGCTGCCAATAACAAAGGAGGAAATGAAAAATACCTAACAACAAATCGAATATAACGCCAAAATTTATATTATTTTTATTTATTTGTTATGTAACTAAATACGTAATTGTCAACAATGTTTCCGTAAAACAATATTTCCTGTAATAAATTCTTAATAAATATTATTGCTATTATTTTACTTAAGTGTAATGTACTTCTATATTTATAATAAAAGAAAATGTTTATGAAAACTGACTAAAGACTTTAAGCGTGTATTGCCGCAAAATTAACAAATGTTGAATACGCCCCTCCTCGCCAAATTCGTCAAATAAGATGCTTAAAAACTGAAAATAGTTTTGATACACCCCACTATTTACGATACATTTTCTTATGTTTTCTGTCATTAACATGTTTCTCTTCCGTATACGGGGAATTTCTAAGTGCAGTTTAGATGTGGAACAATGCCGAAAGTAAAGGGCACCTAATGAGGACATCTCTTACTTATATGTGTGGAGCAGGAAAACTCTCGTAAGATTGTTTCCAAAATATATTTATAATTTGTTGAATGACAATAACTTTTCCAGATACAAGTTCTACTATTTATCCCATAACACGGGAGGTAATAGATTCAATACTTTTCCAAGGGTATTTGCACGTCAGTGAGTGTAACGAATCTGACTGGAATTGTAACCATCAATCGTCTTTCTTCGGGCGCTATCTCCGCTAACTTTGTACAGCAACATCGATCCTCAGGCATTCTTTTCCCTCCTCGGTTGAGGCCGACGTGTCGTCTCAGTATGGCTGATTCGAATTTCTTAAAATCTTACTGTATTGGTATTGACGGCGATGTCTAGTGGTGGACCAAAATATACGTTGTGTACCGCAGATTAAAGATGAGCAATTCTCGTCTGCGGTCGTGGAAAGATTTGTCATTGCGCCCGGGGCAACGTCGGGAATAAGGGCTGAAATGAAAACTACGCCGCTAAAGTATACAACACTATTGATAACTCTAATAACAGGTTTATTGAATATTAAAACTGGTGAATAACGTGTCTCTACTATCTATTGAATGGTTAATTCTATCCCGCTGGATGGTGGCCTAAAAAATCTAGCAGTAACTGTTGAAGTAATGACTGCACTGTTGCCTCTAATTTTATTCTTCTGCTCTGCGTGTGTATGTGTGTTCGCTTCGGCCATGGAAATGCGGGTTATGAAGCGACGGCGGTCTACAAAAGAGTCTGGAGCAAATCTGAGCCAACTCTCTTTTTATGCCCTGTAGAGATTCGTTTATATAGGTACCCTTCCACTGAATATATTTAATTGATATATCTAATTTTTCCACTTCCAGTCGCTCCATCTTAGGAAATCTTTTCATAAACCAGATCGCTTTCTTTATCAAAGAGTTTCAATCATTCTTTTTCTATAAGAATATAAGTGTTTTGGGTGAATAGTATCAATGTAAACAAATCATGAATTTGGGATCTCAGCATAAACCATACAGTTTCCCTTGTTAAACAAAATTAGGCCACTTTTTTCAGTATGAATGTAAGCGTTTTGAGCGAATAATATTAATGTAAACAAACCGCAAATTAGGGATCCCAGTACCAAGAAATTCGGACAGGACATTAATCATGTCTTCTTTTTACCGGAGGAAAGTGGATAGCTTGGGGCAAATTTAGTCAGGCTCAATCTTACTGGATCTTGATTGCTTATTTTTGGGTTCACTTCACATTGGAGCACTTTTTAAATTCATTTCATTGTTTAAAACATATTTATAGACTTTCGCTTACCATCTTTCTCCAAATCATTCAATCTTTCCCTTGAGATTTTTTAATAATTATTATTTAATTATTCCTCTCTCCAGATTACCATCCAGCAATTTCATACAATTAAACACAAAACAGTGCTAGTGACCTGTTACAGAATTCTCCGATTTCTTATCCCCAACCGCTACACCTCTTACACACCCACTTATAGAAGGAAAGCATACCACTTAATTTATTTAAAATCGTTTCACCCATAGCAAGGCAATAAAATTCGCTCGGATTCAAGGGGTTACTGAGCGGGAAAGAAGCAGGTGACAATAAAGAAACAGGGATCAAGGAGTGACTGACACAGCATTTAAATTTATGAAGATTGTAGTTGACAGGAATGCAAGAAGTCAAAACAGAGTTCAACAAACGAGTAGTGTAGGAGGAATAAATATTAGCATAGAGCTTATGATGACAACTAACAATTACAACAGTGAAATTATGAGACCTAACTGCCAATCTAGTATAGCGCTTAAATTCCTGAATAACTACAAGATTCGGGAAATGTGAGCCCCCCCCCCACAAAAAATATTTAATTTAAAAAAGGGTGGGGATATTTGAGTCAATATATCCATTCGCAGGTTTATACGTATATTTTTTTTTGTTGTTTTAATCATTTCATCTAAAGCAAAGCCAAAAAAGATCCAAGGAATTACTGAGTGTGAGAGAATATGAGAGAAATATTAAATCCGTAGGTGCATTGGGAAAGACAAAGTTCCTTTCAAAAACTAAGCAAAGCAAAAAGAAACAGAAAAATAATCTTTAAAAACAAAGAAAAGAGTACTGAACTGTTACGTGATATCTTCGTATTTGAAACAGACGCCCCATTTTTTTATTACCGTTGTTAGCAAAAGGAACAACCCAGCATACAGAAGACTGAAAGTACGACACGGTAATTCGAGGTCGCGCTGGGATAGCGAAAGTGAACTTCCAAAATCTAAGCAAAGTATTAAGAAACAAGAAAAAATTCGTTAGTAACAATGAAGATTACAGAACTGTTATATCAGTTCTCCTTTATGGCATTGCATGCTGAACAATGTCCTCAAAGATGAAGAAGAGACTTGACGCAACAGAAATGTGGTTCTACAGAAGGATAATGAGTATATCATGAACCGAACATATGAGCAACGACAAAATTTTAGAAAAAATAGAAACATAAAGGAAACTTATAATCAACAAGAAGTACATACCATTGAAATTTCTAGGGCAAATAATGAGGAAAGAAGGCTTGGAAAAACAGATAAACGGAGTATCGATTGAAGGCAAGAGGGACAGAGAAAACTTAAAACCTACGTAGCGAGCTTGAGTAAATAGAAGGCAGAGCAAGATTTTGGATAAATAAGCAAAATCTATTAAGATCTACGAAGAACAGGAAATTGGGGAGAGCCATGTCCGTCTACGTCACCCCCCCAAAAAAAACAAAAACGAAAAAAAAAAAAAAAAACGACACGGCACAGAAAGAAGTAGAAAGTCAATTTTACTTTTGATTTCATTGATAAAAAACAGTGAAAAAAATTATAAAATTATTGTGGGGCTCACCCCTTATACACAACATGGACTCGTCCAAAGTATCTTTATACTACGGAGAGATAGCGGGAGGAAAACATCGAGACAGGGTGTTCATCCAGAGTTATACGAGAGTCCAGAAAGAGAGATAATTACTGCTTCACTTACCTAGACTTGTACATATACTTTTCTACTAACCCGCATTCCTGGACTACTAATCTTCATTTCTAGTCTGTATTCTTACGTTTAATACATATATTTTTCTATTTCAATTACTGGCGTTGTTTATTTATTTGTGTAGGATTCGATCCACAGAATCCACAATAAAAATATTAAAATTAAATTTAAAATTTATAAAAAGAAATTTAATCATTTTTTATTTATTCCAGAAGAATAAATTAATTTAAATGTTGAAATTTGTCTTGTTAAAAGTTGAATAGTTATCACATTCAACATTATGGATAAAAAATAGTGAAATTTATATGGCGTTTTTTCAATACTTAGCATGAGCAAAATAAATTATCGGATTTGAACGAAAAACAAAGAGACCCTAGAATGAAGTTAAAATCCGTAAAAAATTTTCATCGTTTAAGTAGAAAAATTAAAATGTTGATAGCGAGAGTCATAAAACACTGCGCGGGGTGCCAAATCAGACTCGCCCCTCCCTACTAGACGGTGGTAGTACGCGCCAGCCATGACTAAAATATCACTACTGCTACAGTGGACCGTTGGCAGTATTACAAGACATTTTTACAAGGAATGTTTTAAAGCTTTGAACTTGGTTTCCCGGCAAAGAAGTTACCACATCTGCGCGATTTTCACACCTGAAATCTCCGAAGCATTCTAACGGCCACTGGACGAAATTCCCGTAGAATCTGATTACCTGTAAGCTTTCAATGGCCGTGAAGATCAAAACCACTGCTAAGTGGCGACGCCAATAATACTAAGGTTTTGGTTGCGTCGAAACTGGGAATGGCAGTTCGACGAAAGGAAACGAAAACGATGTACAGATGCAATGACAGTGCGGTCAGTGTAGGTTTTCTATTGACACTGTTCCAGGACATACTGCTGAAGCAGTCGTAAACTGTATAATTTCAAGTGATAAGATAAAGAACAAACAGGAAATATTTAACAATCTGAAATGTTTCACTGTTATTAAAGCTTCATCAGAGAATAAATTTAATAAAAGTGGAACGTCCACACTTTGCAGTCTCGAGAGAGTTCAGAAGCGTCTCCGAGTGCTCGTGGGCGACAAATTATTTTCCACCCTCCAACCTCTTTCTCACAGGCGGGATGTAGCAAACTTCTTACTGTTCTGTTGTTATTTCCAGCCAGTTCTAACCTTCACGGTTGGGACCCGCCATGACACACATATTGTAACAAACCACCACCATTCCTATTCGTATTCCATTGGTCAAAACAGTTCCACTCGAACAGCTTCTTCCCGCAAACCACTGCTCTGTGGAACCGACTCCCAAAGGGATATTTCCCCGATCACTAAAATCTTAACCTGTTCAAGTCTAGGTTTATCAGTTATCGTCCTCTCCTATCCGCATAAACAGTGCCTCTTACTCTGTTACACTCTACTTCTAATGGCCTTCTGTCGTTGTACAGGGTCGTCCTCACTGTAAATAAAATGTTAGGTTGATAAACGTTCCCTATTTGTTCTTTATCTTATTATTTCGTCGGATTCCGATCCATATTTGATATATATTTGATCCCAAGTTATAGTTTAAAATGAAAATGTTGATGTACCTGAGAGCGTGTGAATAGTGGTGTGACTTGATGTTGAAAACAAGGCCCCTGAGACAGTGTTGGCAGGATTCATTTCAGTTGTTACTGGCGATGTGTTTGAATGTCTGTTTAGCGTTGTATTCGGAATTGTTGTGGATGTTATAGTTGGATTATTGCTGAAAAGAACCATTTCCTCTACAGTGGGTGATGAGCCTGTATTAGATATTGCTGTTGATTTTTTCATCGTCATAGTTGCTGAAATAGTGTTGGATGAAATAGATCCAAAAGTATTAGGCGTCGAATCTGAAAGTGTATTAATCGTTGCAGTTGTCTCCCTTGGATTCACTGAATTTTGGACAGTCCTGGACGATTCCGTTTTAGATGTAACTTGCGATGAATCTGAGAGAGTTCGATATGATACAACGTTTGAAGTTGTCGGTTCAGTGGTTGCAGAGCCTGTATTTTCAGAAGAAAATGGCGATATCGTTGAAAGTGTGTTAAATATTGAGTTATAAGTTGAAGGTGTCGAAACAGTATTTGATTGAATAAATCCAGATGAAATTGGTGACGTGCCACTTGTTTCGTGTGTTGCGGTCGCGTCTGTTGCAATCGTATTCGTTACAGAATTGGTTTGCTGAAAATACCCAAGGTCAGAAGTTAATGTGGCTGAGTTTGTGCTAGATGTAGCACTTGTTTCTGTTGTAAGAGCATTTGCGAGGGCAGTGCTCAATGTTAAAGCATCAGGCGTTCCAGGCATAAAATCTGAATTCAGCTGCCGTTTTACACGTAATATAGTACGTAATTCAGGCGGCAGTTCTAAGTTTAACTTCTTAAAATTAGCCATGAAAGGTAATGTATTGAATATATTCAAAAGTATTCGATATAATAAAAGTGACATCCGTAAAAACTTTGGTATTGCAAGGTTCATAGGAACACGACGTGCAAAATGGAATTGGCTCGGGTATTGTGTACTTGATGTAGTTTCCGTTGAAGGTGACATGGTAGGGACCTCACTTGGTGACTGTGTACTTGATGTAGTTTCTGTTGAAACTGACATGATAGGAACCGCGCTCGGTGACTGTGTACTTGATGTAGTTTCCGTTGAAGGTGTCATGGTAGGGACCTCACTTGATAACTGTGTACTTGATGTAGTTTCCGTTGAATGTGTCATGGTAGGGACCTCACTTGGTGACTGTGTACTTGATGTAGTTTCCGTTGAAGGTGTCATTGTATGGACCTCACTTGGTGACTGTGTACTTGACGTAGAACTCGATGGAAGTGTCGTGGTAGGGACCTCACTTGGTGACTGTGTACTTGATGTAGAACTCGATGGAGGTGTCGTGGTAGGGACCTCACTTGGTGACTGTGTACTTGATGTAGTTTCCGTTGAAGGTGTCATTGTATGGACCTCACTTGGTGACTGTGTACTTGACGTAGAACTCGATGGAAGTGTCGTGGTAGGGACCTCACTTGGTGACTGTGTACTTGATGTAGAACTCGATGGAGGTGTCGTGGTAGGGACCTCACTTGGTGACTGTGTACTTGACGTAGAACTCGATGGAAGTGTCGTGGTAGGGACCACACTTGGTGACTGTGTACTTGATGTAGTTTCCGTTGAAGGTGACATGGTAGGGACCTCGCTCGGTGACTGTGTACTTGATGTAGGCCCCGTTGGTGATGTTATGGTGGGGACCTCGGTCAACGTTTGTAGACTTGTTGTAGGTCTCGTTGAAGGTGTCGTAGTAGAGACCACGCTTGGAATCTGTGTACTTGATGTTGGCCCCGATGGAAGAGTCGTGCTTGGACCCTCGCTCGATGATTCTGTGCTTGAGGAAAGCCCCGTTAGAGGTGTCGTGGTAGGAACCTCGCTCAGTGATTGTTTATTTAGTGTAGACCCCGTTAGGGATGTCGCAGTGTGTACCACGCTCGGTGATTGTGTACTTAATGTGTGCCCCGTTAGAGGTGTCGTGGTGGTGAACTCTATCGGTGATGGTGTACTTGATGCAGTCTCCGTTGAAGGTGTCGTTTTGGAGACCTCTCTTGATGATTGTGTACTTGATTTAAGCCACGTCATACCTGTCGTGGTAGGAACCTCGCTCGGTGATTGTTTACTTAATGTAGACCGCGTTAGGGATGTCACGGTGGGTACCACGCTCGGTGATTGTGTACTTAATGTGTGCCCCGTTAGAGTCGTGGTGGTGAACTCTATCGGTGATTGTGTACTTGATGCAGTCTCCGTTGAAGGTGTCGTGCTGGGGACCTCACCCGTTGATTGTGTTGTAAGTACGGTTGGATGTGTTGTGGTGAGGACTTCGCTCGTCGATTCACTGTTTGATGTATGGACAGTTTCATGAGAACCACTCTTCATCTTTGTTGTAACGTTTCCCGCCCTACTCATATTTACATACTTAGCGAAGATATCCTTCAGAATCTTTGATATTATTATAGGGAACTTTCGTGAAATTGTTGACGTGATACTAGTCTTGGGTATCTGATTTAAACGCAACATTTCCGACTTTACTTCCGACTCTTTTTTTTCAGAGTGTCTGTTCCCTTCAAATGAAAAAAAAGGAAGAAGAAAACAAGAGTTATAAAATTGTTTTAAATATCCCAGTTTAAGCAGAATATTAAGAAGCAGAAAAACCGTTAGAAACAGGAAAGCAAGAATTTAGAAGAAGCCACAGGCTAGAAGTAACAGAGCCTATAACTTAAGGTGACCCCCTAGCAATTTCACCAGTAACACAATGAGACCTAATTGCCAACCTAGTACTGCGTGTAGATTCTTAAATTTGAGGTGCCAAAGAGGAAAGTCGCATCAGAAAAATTACCGTGTAAATATTTATAGAACATGCACTGGGAAGCTACATTACTGCAGTGGCCAAGTGACTGAATCCGTGATGCCAGATCAGGACTGATCAGGTTGCAGAATCTTCTTTGCATTCTCTGAAGGATCACAGAATAACTAGCAGAGGAGGCATCGGATAGGTCAGATGTAGCAGTATTATTAGATTCATGGACGAATGGTAAATTTGCAAGAGAACGATTTATCTAGCACAAGACAGCCAACTATCAATAGACTATTTAACTAATTCAATAGAATCATTCTACTTCATGTCAGTGGAAAACGTTACACGGAGAAGGTGCAATGATGCACTCTCCTGAATAAAAGACGCGTTCAGTGGACGGGCGTCATATTCAACAAAATTCGATAATTGCTTTCTCCACTGCAAATTATTTATTATATCATATCGAATTATTTTACTAAAAAATTAGAGCCGATTGCACAATATTCCAAGCTCAGTTTAGGTTTGTTTATAGTTCGTAACCATGCAATGAGATGAGGTAACATAAACCGTAGATTTATTTGCAGTATATCATTACATTATTGTTACATGATTATAGTGAAATCATTTTGCCAAAAGCAGTTCTTTTTGGTCGTATATTAATTTAAAATATTCCTTTTTGAAATCGAATAATATTATTCTAAATTTCAGAATTTCACTATTGACCATCAAAATGACTGGAAGAAAGCGGTCTAAAAATAAGAATGGAATAGAGAGTTAACAAAACGTATATGAAATAGCCCCAGTTTATTCAAGTTAGAAAAATTAGCATTGCAGCCGAAGTATTCTTAAATGCTGCCAATAACAAAGGAGGAAATGAAAAATACCTAACAACAAATCGAATATAACGCCAAAATTTATATTATTTTTATTTATTTGTTATGTAACTAAATACGTAATTGTCAACAATGTTTCCGCAAAACAATATTTCCTGTAATAAATTCTTAATAAATATTATTGCTATTATTTTACTTAAGTGTAATGTACTTCTATATTTATAATAAAAGAAAATGTTGATGAAAACTGACTAAAGACTTTAAGCGTGTATTGCCGCAAAATTAACAAATGTTGAATACGCCCCTCCACGCCAAATTCGTCAAATAAGATGCTTAAAAACTGAAAATAGTTTTGATACACCCCACTATTTACGATACATTTTCTTATGTTTTCTGTCATTCACATGTTTCTCTTCCGTATACGGGGAATTTCTAAGTGCAGTTTAGATGTGGAACAAGGCCGAAAGTAAAGGGCACCTAATGAGGACATCTCTTACTTATATGCGTGGAGCAGGAAAACTCTCGTAAGATTGTTTCCAAAATATATTTATAATTTGTTGAATAACAATAACTTTTCCAGATACAACTTCTACTATTTATCCCATAACAGGGGAGGTAATAGATTCAATACTTTTCCAAGGGTATTTGCACGTCAGTGAGTGTAACGAATCTGACTGGAATTGTAACCATCAATCGTCTTTCTTCGGGCGCTATCTCCGCTAACTTTGTACAGCAACATCGATCATCAGGCATTATTTTCCCTCGTCGGTTGAGGTCGACGTGTCGTCTCAGTACGGCTGATTCGAATTTCTTAAAATCTTACTGTATTGGTATTGACGGCTATGTCTAGTGGTGGACCAAAATATACGTTGTGTACCGCAGATTTTTTCCTTGTTAAACGAAATTAGGCCACTCTTTTCAGTATGAATGTAAGCGGTTTGAGCGAATAATATTAATGTAAACAAACCGCAAATTAGGGATCCCAGTACCAAGAAATTCGGACAGGACATTAATCATGTTTTCTTTTTACCGGAGGAAAGTGGATAGCTTGGGGCAAATTTACTGAGGCTCAATCTTACTGGATCTTGATTGGTTATTTCTGGTTTCGCTTCACCTTGGAGCAGTTTTTGAATTCATTTTATTGTTTAAAACATATTTATAGACTTTCGTTTACCATCTTTCTCCAAATCATTCAATCTTTCCCCTGAGATTTTTTAATAATTATTATTTAATTATTCCTCTCTCCAGATTACCATCCAGCAATTTCATACAATTAAACACAAAACAGTGCTAGTGACCTGTTACAGAATTCTCCGATTTCTTATCCCCAACCGCTACACCTCTTACACACCCACTTATAGAAGGAAAGCATACCACTTAATTTATTTAAAATCGTTTCACCCATAGCAAGGCAATAAAATTCGCTCGGATTCAAGGGGTTACTGAGCGTGAAAGAAGCAGGTGACAATAAAGAAACAGGGATCAAGGAGTGACTGACACTGCATTTAAATTTATGAAGATTTTAGGTGACAGGAATGCAAGAAATCAAAACAGAGTTCAACAAACGAGTAGTGTAGGAGGAATAAGTATTAGCACAGAGCTTATGATGACAACTAGCAATTTCAACAGTGAAATTATGAGACATAACTGCCGATCTAGTATAGCTTAAATTCCTGAATAACTACAAGATTCGGGAAATGCGCGGCACCCCCCCCCCCACACAAAAAAAAAACAATAACAAAAAAATATTTAATTTAAAAAAGAGAGGAGATATTTGAGTCAATATATCCATTCGCAGGTTTATACCTATATTTTGTTTTTGTTGTTTTAATCATTTCATCTAAAGCAAAGCCAGAAAAGATCCAAAGAATTACTGAGTGTGAGAGAATATGAGAGAAATATTAAATCTGTAGGTGCATTGGGAAAGTCAAAGTTGCCTTTCAAAAACTAAGCAAAGTAAAAAGAAACAGAAAAAATAATCTTTAGAAACAAAGAAAAGAGTACTGGACTGTTACGTGATATCTTCGTATTTGAAATAGACGCCCCATTTTTTGATTACCGTTGTTAGCAAAAGGAACAACCCAGCATACAGAAGACTGAAAGTACGACACGGAAATTCGAGGTCGCGCTGTGATAGCGAATGTGGACTTCCAAAATCTAAGCAAAGTATTAAGAAACAAGAAAAAATTCGTTAGTAACAAAGAAGAGTACAGAACTGTTATATCAGTTCTCCTTAATGGCATTGCATGCAGGACAATGTCCTCAAAGATGAAGAAGAGACTTGACGCAACAGAAATGTGGTTCTACAGAAGGATAATGAGTATATCATGAACCGAACATATGAACAACGACAAAATTTTAGAAAAAATAGAAATATAAAGGAAATTTATAATCAACAAGATGTACATACCATTGAAATTTCTAGGGCAAATAATGAGCAAAGAAGGCTTGGAAAAGCAGATAAACGGAGTATCGATTGAAGGCAAGAGGGACAGAGAAAACTTAAAACCTACGTAGCGAGCTTGAGTAAATAGAAGGCAGAGCAAGATTTTGGATAAATAAGCAAAATCTATTAAGATCTACGAAGAACAGGAAATTGGGGAGAGCCATGATCGTCTACGTCCCCCCCCCAAAAAAAAACGACACGGCACATAAAAAAGTAGAAAGTCAATTTTACTTTTCATTTCATTGATAAAAGACAGTGAAAAAAATTATAAAATTATTGTGGGGCTCACCCCTTATACACAAGATGGACTCGTCCAAAGTATACTTATACTACGGAAAGATAGCGCGAGGAAAACGTCGAGACAGGGTGTTCATCCAGAGTTATACGAGAGTCCAGAAAGAGAGATAATGACGGCTTCACTTACAGAGACTTGTACATATACTTTTCTACTAACCCGCATTCCTGGACTACTAATCTTCATTTCTAGTCTGTATTCTTACGTTTAATACATATATTTTTCTATTTCAATTACTGGCGTTCTTTATTTATTTGTGCCGGATTCCATCCCCGGAATCCACAATAAAAATATTAAAATTAAATTTAAAATTTATAAAAAGAAATTTAATCATTTTTTATTTATTCCCGAAGAATAAATTAATTTAAATGTTTTCGTACAAAAGTATATAATTTAACGTTGTAAACATATAGTTATTATAATATACAGATGGAAATAAAATTATAAAACATGACTATGAAATGATAAAATATCAATACCTAACTTAGTGCTCCGACTACATGAATTTAAACGTGCTACTAGGTACCACCCTTTTACTGTGCAACAGTTAAATGTAACCGCTTCATCTACTCTAGCAGCTTCTCCTGCTCTTCCCTACAGTGGAACTCCCTTCCTCTTACTTGCTTCCCTGATAACTATAATCTTCAAAAATTTATATGTAATGTCAATCGAAATCATCTGTTACCAAGATCCTTGATCTTCTTTTTATCCTTTCCTGAACCTCATATACCCAGTCTTATATATATATATATATATATATATATATATATATATATATATATATATATATATATATATATATATATGAGGAGGCACGGTTTGGATTGAGGAATCGCAGAGCCGAGTTCGAATTTCAGTCGAATCCATTACATTCACTTACGTGCTAATACCCTTGGGAAAGGTGTGAATCCTCTTCTCCCTCCAGCTATGGGTAAATAGCAGGACAGACTGGGTTCTATAGCCTTGGATGGCAACTGGTCTAGGCGAAGGACGACTCTGAATTCAAAACCTGCGGAGGGTCGTTTGGGGACCTTGTCTCTGAATTCAACCCTTGAAAATGTGTGGCTGGTCCTGCACGAAATAGTCAAATCTCATGTGCTGTTGTCGAGCTGTCGGTTTCCTGGGAACAGATCTGCTTGACTCTCATACGTCGAACTCGACGGGAGAGTCGACTACTATATATATATATATATATATATATATATATATATATATATATATAATTGTGCAGTATATATATTATATCATAAAGAAGTAATTATACAAAGAATTAATTACCAATGTTAATGTGATTAATGACGAAATCCATTCGCTAACAATTAATAAGACATTAACTTACTATCAATTCCTTGAATAACACGATCCTTATATTTGAATTTTTGTCAGATTCTGTATTTGCATCCTGAACAAAACGTTGTTATTCTAAAAAATATAACAATGCAATATTTACTCGCAAAAAAATAAAAAACATTACGTCTGTCTTAATTTCTAGGATGGAGGTTTATCATTATTTAGACTATATTCCAAATCATTTTTGTTGTTGACGTTTCGGTCGTTGTGCTCCCGTCCATCGTCAGGTGTACATTGATATGGGTCACCTACAGGGAATTCTGATTGTTTTGGTTTGGTTTGTTTTGTTTTACGGCATGTCAACCACAACTGGTTATTTAATACCAACAATTTTTATTGCTGGTAATATTTTTCTTCATAAATATATGGCTGGTAATATTTTTTCCCTCTAAAAATCTATTTCTGGTAATATTTTTTTCTTCAGAAATCTATTTCTGCTAATAATTTTCCTCCAAATATGTGTCGCTGGTAATATTTTTTTTTAAAAATGTATTGCTGGTAATATTTTTTACAAAGTATTTCTGGTATTAAAACCTATTTTTACACTTTCATTGTTTTGAACCCAGTTTAGGGGTTAACTATTTGCCTATAGCTGGGAACCTGACAAGTGCTACCCCCCCGGGTCTGGGTGGACCTGGGAACACCAACCATTTAAGATGTGGTTGCACGCTCCTCAAAACTTCCTGATCAGGGTCCTTGCTGTCAGACGTAGTTTATCGTCTTACCCAGGACGCGGATGTAGTTTATCGTCATACCCAAAACGAAGAGAATTCTGAATTGAACCCTTTATTTAATCTGCAGAACGAGGCTGTTTTTGATCCATTTCGCGTGTCTTGAGATATATAAGAACTAGACGATACCTCTAGAAATAATTTCGGGCTTTAAATAACCCGCATAAAGTTGATAAACCATGAAATCAGATAATAAATCAATCCATTCTTCAAGGCACCACCTTAGTCAGGAGAAGAGGCAGACAAAGGAAAAATAGGCTGACAACGTCATTATATAGACTGGGAGATCTTCCACAAAGACTCAGGCATTAGGAGGCACACACGACATATAGAGGGAGCTGGTCAGGTACGCAGCTACGTAGTACCCTACGATCAAACACGGACATGATACTGATGATGATGGAAAGGATAATGATGATGGCGATACGTAAAATCTGTTTATTTTTCTCATAATAAACCAAAATTCTAAATTCACTGTTAAACGATGATTGACTGACGCAGTCCCGTGTATGACGATAAACTACATCCTGTAGCAAGGCCTCTGATTGAGAGAATTCAAGGAGCGTGGGATCACTTCTTAATTGCTACTGTTCCCAGGTCCATCCTGACCTGGGTTGGCAGCACCTGTAAGGGTTCCAGCTATAGGCAAATAGTTAACGCCCGAACGGGTCAAAACACGAAGAAAGTAAAATATATATATATATATATATATATATAGACTTTTGAAAAAATATTAATACATATTCTATTCATACGAACCTATCTTAAAAATCGTGTCAGCATTAAATAACCCACTGACGTATTGTTATGCTGTAAAACTAAATTAACCAAGCTGACTGAAGCATTATTTAGTGAGATAAAATACGTTATATTTTTTTAATTAAATCCCACGATAAATAAATCGCTTAATTTTTGGTTTTAATTTTGCTTCCCTCGAAGTTGTCCAGTCCGAAATGTCCCGTCTTGATGGAGTTTGTAAAAGCCATTACGTGACTTTGAAAGTAATGAATTTTTTTTTTTACTTATACAACTCCTTTCTTACAGACGAAAACGTTGTTACCTTTTCGCTACTCTCTCACTATTTCCATACCAAATCTTCAGGCGGGATGTATTCGTTAGTACCACCAGTTCAGACTTTCACAGCTCACACCGGCCATGCCACGTCCACAGGGTTGAATCATCACCATTCCCTTCGTATTTCATTGGTAAGGAGGAAATTCAAACCAAACAGCTTCTTCATTTGAAGTGTTACTCAAACCGTCAGTCACGATGACGTGTGACTTCGAGCTAGCATATCCGGTAAGGTGCTTCTCTAACCACGAGCTTTAACTTTTCAGTCTAGGGTCGAGCTTTTATCTATCCTAGATATCCTCATAATATTCATTTCTTATTTCTTCTCTTTACGTCCTTATAATAAACTCATTCAATAATTTTCTAATATGAGCGACTCTAAAAATATTCAAAAATAGTATAAAACAAACAGGGAAGGCAAAACTATGATATCAAAGACGTAAATATGAAAACGTTTGGTTACTTACAATTAACGCAAACAGATAAAATCAGTATACAGAAGACTAAAAGCGTTACTACAAAAGTCTTCATAATGACTGATTAAGTTTTCTTGTTAGGTTTCAGCTTCTGGTTTGCTTATATTGCTTAATCTCTGCTCTCGGATTGTGATGGCGTATATTTTAAGTTTTACTTTGGCTACGTTCCTTATTAATAGCGTTTAGAACAGGTATTCGCTGTTGTTTTCTCTGGCAGTACACCAGCTCCATAGAATATTATTGGTTATTCGGTTTTTAATAATTAATAAATTCGTTTTAACCAGCCAATCACATCAAAGGTTGTGACGCATGACTTTTAAATCAAAGAACCAGTTTTGAATGGATATCTATAGAATGACCGTAAATTCCAGTTTCCTGACTCAGATAATTATTTCTCTATTTAATATTACCTTAGTAAATCTTGGGTATGGGCAGATAACGTAACACTACCAGCACCATACCTGTCCAAGTAAGCAGCAGCAGCGCCATGAGGCGAATTTTTGATTTCTTAATCACTTCAACCCCTAAGCAAGAAAATAAAGCCGCTAAGACGCAAGCGGTTACTGAGTATCAAAGGATATGAGAAAAAGAAAAAAAAAAAAAGAACATTATTGAGAGGAGAGAACAATAAAAGATTGGTAATTAAATAGACGGAAGATAACAATTTACGTTATATATAAATTTATGAAGATTAAATTTGCCTGGAAAGATAGGAGCCGGAAGAAAGCTCCACAAGCGAGAAGTGCGAGAAAAGAAACAGCATATGACTTACGGTTACAACTAGACATTTAAACTGTAAAATGATGATCCCTCACTGCCAATCTAGTACTGTGATTAAATTATTTTGGTTTGGTTTGTTTTACGGTATATCAACCTCAATGGGTTATTTAATACCGTCAAAATTTTTATTGCTGGTAATATTTTTTCAAAAATGTATTGCTGGTAATAATGTATTGTTGGCAATAATTTTTTACAAAAAATTATTTCTGGTATTAAAATCTATTTTTACACTTTCATAGTGTTTTGACCCCAGTTTAGGGGTTAACTATTTGCCCATAACTGAGACCCTAACAGGTGCAACCACCCCGGGTCAGGATGGACTTGGGAGAACCAGCAATTAAGAGGTGGTTCCACGCTCCTCAAAACCTCCTGATCAGAGGCCTTAGTGTTGGACGTAGTTTATCGTCTTATCCAATACGGGCTTAAATTGGTAAGGTCCAACTATATCACTGATCAGCCAATGTCCTTTAATTCTGATACACTTGTCAAGTAACTCTTGATTCGTACAATTGGAGAAAGCAAAGAATTACACTATATTTCATGCCTTTTTTCATGCTGATGTTTCAAAATGATATGGCTGTAAGTCTGCTGATTTCTGATGTGATATTTGATCTTCACACATGCTATTTACATGCAGATCATCTGGCATTTTTCCAAGGTGTGTAATGTCCAGATTTGTCTGGGATGCTATCACTGGTACAATTGGAGAAGGCAAAGATTTACACTATATTCTATGCCTTTGGATATCTAGATCACCCAACCAATGCTTCTTTCCATATTTGGCCATATGTCACCAAGAAAAAAAATCTAGGTATCAAAGAGGAAAGCACATTAGAACAATTACGTCACTAGATTCTTCAATTCAATGTACCATACTTTTGGGGATCTCAGTTTCAATTAATTCCACTTGATAATTTCAAATTTTTATTCCCTCTGCTATGACCAGGTATTGAATAGTAATAGGATGCAAAGCCCAGTGGATATAAGCGTTTATTGATTGATCCATAAGTGACGAGAAGCGTTGTGAGTTCAATACCTGTCCAAGGCAGAGAGAACAAAAAAATTTGATAGTTGAGTTACTCAGGTGAAATTAACTGAAACTGAGATATCCAAAGGCATGGCATGTGGAATTAGAACAATGTATCCCTGTGGATTAAATAAAGGGTTCCGTTAGAAATTCTAACTAATATCACCTGAAGAAGGTCAGGACATACGACCGAAACGTCGTGAACATGGCAATAAAGATCAGGACAACAGTCTGAACAATGTAAATTATTTTTATTAGGTTGGTGCAAAAATAATGACGTAATAATGTCGTTTTTTGACATATTTTTTAACGTCAAAAAACGACATTATTACGTCATTATTTTTGCACCACCCTAATATTTGCTAATTAAACAAGTTATAATTCTACCCAGAAACTCATTAAAATTTAATGAGTTTGTATAATATGTTTAAGCATCGTTTTTTTTCTCTCGATAAGTTGCCAACGATAAAGGTCATAATGATAGCATTCATATTATATATAATTATTTTACAGGCTTAATTTGCTTTAACAGAGAAATTCTTCAGAATTTGCAAATAAAAACCAGAATATCTTTTTCCTAAGGCACAAACCATGAAATATTTCATCGTAAAAACACCCTTTTTTCAAATAGAGGAAATAAAACTTTTTTTTTTTTTTTTTACAGTGATATTCACCCTGTAGAAATCCTAGGAGCAACTCGAGGTAGATGGTTACAGAATAAGAGGCACAGTTTATGCGGATAGGTGGTGAAGATAACGGTTAACCCTGGACGTGAACAGATTAAGAATATAGGGATCGGGAAAACATCATCTTGTGAGTCGGTTCCACGGGGAAGTGGTTCACGGGAAGAAGCTGCTAGAGTGGAACTTAGTCCTCGCCAATGGAATGCGAAGGGATTTAGAGTGGTTCGCTACAATGTGCGTAGCAAACGGGTCTTCAATGTGTAGATTAGAACTGTCGAAATTAAGAAACGTAGTTCGCTTGAGAACTTTTCATGGCGATAGAGCAGTGAGATGCTTGCGACGTTTCGTCTGTGAGAAAGGGGTTGTTGGGTGAAAAATGATTCATCAACCACAACGACGCGGAAACGACTTTGGATTTTATCGAGAGTGGAAAGTGAGGACCGGCAGATTCTGTCCAAATATGACACCGGTGCTCCATTATAGGCTTGATGTGACTCTTGTAAAAGTAAAGGATAGAGAGAGGTGCCAGGTACTTATTGGAACGGCACAGGGAATCGACCATTTTTCCAGCATCTTTAACGATGGATCGTATGTTCAAGTTCCACTTGAGGCCTGGGTTGAGTTTGAGGCCAAATAGTCGCTCAGGGCACGGTTCCTCCCCCGAGGGAACATCCTGTTGTGGATTCCGGGATGAAATCCGGTACCAATAAATAACAAACGCCAGGAATGAATATATGAAAATAATGTATTAACGTAATAATGCAAACTGGTAATGCAGGTTAGTAGTTCCAGGAATACGGGTTAGTAGCAAGATATATATACAGTCTTTGGTATTGAAGTATCGCTGTATGACTTCTTACTGAGTCTACGTTCTCGCTCACTGTGACTCTTGCTCGCTACGTTCGTTCTGTCTGTCTGTCTGTCTGTCTGTTACCTTCAACCTTTCACTCTCCCTCTTCGGTCTGTCTTGCTCTCGAGTCTTCATGTAGGAGTATTATATGTATATACTGGGTGATTCCATTTGTGTAAAAAGGGGAGGACCCTCAACACATCCATTTATCATGATTAGGGATAATTCAGAGAAAAGAAATACATGGCTTTATGACCGAGATAAAATATCGTGAAATTTCCTTTTCAAAAAATCCCCTTCGATAATAAGACAGGCTGACAAAAACTCTTACGATGTGATGAATGGGATGTTTTGTCTAACAATTTGACGTGCAGAATATAAGATTAAAAAACATTTTCTGCTAATAATTTTAGGCTTCATCCACCAGAAGACCATACCTTACGGAAAAATGGCCATGGATGGGTTGAGACATTGTTAATGTAAAGAAAATAAATACATGCTTATTTGAAGCTTAAAAACAATCGTTGTGCGAAATAAAACAAAACCTTTGAATACGAAAGAAATACAAAATAACACTGAGAAGAATTTGAAGTCAGCACAAGGACTTCCGTTTGTTTAATTTACGTCAATTCCGTTCTGTTACACTAGTTGTCAGCTATCTTTTTTTTTCCTCCATCTTCCTTAAAACCGTTTTTCTATTCTTTCAATTCCCGGGTGGAATCTTTCACTTCGCTCATCACTAGCATTAACCCAATTTACATTATATCGCTGATAAACGCAAGTTTTTATCATAAACGTTTGATGAAGGATAAATTAATTATATCCAAGTAATTTCAAGCCTTCATTTTCATTTGAGATTATCTGCTCGGACGCACCAAAAACGACTCATTTTGTTTTAACTGATGGTCGCAGGCGATGAAAAGAGATTGTTTACCACAACATGGAGCGAAAAGGGTATGGAGAAAACGAAAAAGTCACCGTTAGCCAGGCTGCTATGGAAGTATGAGACGCAGTGCATCTGGAGAGATTGAATGGACATAGTGTATTTTGAGCTCTTTCTGCAAAATCAAGCCCTGAATTCAGATAAATACTTTTTCGTAATCATACCAATTTTAAAGCAGCAAAAAAGTCTAGAATTGGCCAATCGAAAAGGTTTCGTCTTCCATCATGACAACGCACGTCTCTTTGGAGAGCGAGCAGAAATTGTTTGGTTGGGATGTCCTACTACAATCACGGTAGTGACGTAAATTGCATTACCATATATCTTGATCTCTGCAATATTTTATTAATGGAAATGACTTCAATTCTGTGAAAGCCCGTACAAAGTAAATTAGACCATACTGTCACCCAGAAATATGGCAAGTCTGTGGAGGATGGGATAATAAAGCAGCCACAAAGATGGCGGATTTTGGTGAAGTACAAAATATTTCACTTTACTTAAAAACGCTATGAACGTTTGTTCAGACACAATATAACAATGATAGTGCATTTTATTTTATTTATTTATTTATTTTAATCAATTCATGTCAATCAAGGCGATAATGCCATGAAAATGTAAGGGGCAACTGTGAGTGAAGGTGGATATAAAACCTTTAGAAGGAACCGGAATTTCAATTCTGAACAGAAAGCGGGGGATAAACCTCTACTGTTGTTGAAAAGACTGGAGAGGAGCGTGAACCGGACGATAGACGAACTATTGAAGGAAGATAATAAATAAATAAATAAATAAAAGAAAAGAAAAAATAAATAAGAAATAAGACATCAAAGTTTGGCGTAGGTGTTAGAAATACACAGTTGAAATAGACGTTAGAAGGAACAAGAAACCCAATCCTAAGCAGGAAACAAGGAATAAATCTCTACTCCTGTTCAAAAGACTGGGGTGGAGTGTGAACCGGACGATAGGCGAACCTATCTACTCCTATTGAAGTAAGAAAATAAGAAAATAAAGTTTCAGTGTTTAGGCGGAGTCGTTAGAAGTATCGGTTTGAAGTAGACTTTAAAAGGAACCAGAAGTCCAGTTCTAAACAAGAAACAAGGGATAAAACTTTACCTATGTTCAAAAGGCCGCAGAAGAATGTGAAGCGTCCTGGGTAAGACAATAAACTACATCCAGCAGCAAGGCCTGTGATCAGGAGGTTTTCAGAAGCGTGGGATTATTCTTAATTACTGGTGTTCCCAGGTCCACCCTGACCCGGAGTGGTAGCATCTGCTAGGGTCCAAGCTATGGGCAAATAGTTATCCTCCAAACTGGGGTCAAGCACTGTGAAATGTAAAAATAGGTTTTAATATCAAAAATACTTTTTTGTAAAATATTATTACAAGCAATACATTTTTTAAGGATAAATTATTACCAGCAATACATTTTGAAAGAAAAAATATTACCAGCAATACATTTTTGTAAATAATTATTACCAGCAATACATTATTACCGGCAATACATTTTTGAAAAATATTACCATAAATACATTTTTGGAAAAATATTACCAGCAATAAAAATTTTGTTGGCATTAGATAACCTGTTGAGGTTGATATACCGTAAAACAAAACAAACCGAACCAAACCAAGGAATGTACAACGGACGATAGGCAAATCTATCTACCCCTGTTAAGTTAAATTAAACAGGGTCCTCGATTTTCTTAAGAATGAGAATTTATTCAGTGAACGTCAATAACGATCGATATACAGTGTAACCCGGATATAAGAGACCCGGATGTAAGAGAAACCCGGATATAAGATAGATTGTATCTGTTCCCAAATTAGAGCCATACTTACCTAAATAAAATAGACCAAACCCGGATATAAGAGAAACCCGAATATAAGAGACTTATTCTCCGGTCCCGACAACTCTCTTATATCCGGGTTACACTGTATGTACTTGTCCTAAAAAGTTAAATGTTGTATATTTTAAGAGAAAGAGACATTTTTTTTTTTAAATCTCGAGTTTATTCCTAAAAGGGCAAATTAAAATGTACATATAATTTAAAAAAAGAGAACACATTGATCCAAAGCATGGATGTGAAATGGTTATCAACTGAAAACATTTTTACAAAGTTTAACATCAATAACAAAGATTTATCCTACTATCGACCAGTAAAATGCAAGTTGACTCACAATAATGGAGATAGGTCAATAGAAAATGAAAGATGGAATAATTTAACTACAGGAACTAATATTATGAGCACATTGTGGGTAAGACATACAAAAAAAAAAAACTACCATGTTTCGTTTGTAATAGCCAAGCACACGATCCTTACGACAGACTGATTTTATTTTTATACCACACACACACACACACACATATATATATATATATATATATATATATATATATATATATATATATATATATATATATATATATCATGAAATGGACAAAGTCCGACAATTATATTAAGACATTTTTATGTTTATACATTCTTTCTATAGATACAAATATTTAAGTAAATGCTCTTTTTATAATAAACAGTATTAATAACATTTACCGACCTGAATGCCCGAGAAATTTTCATAGAAAATATTCGTCCTCCGACAAGTTTCAAGAAATGAATATGCCCAGAATCCAAATATCAGCCAGAGACTTTCACAGTTCAGACACTCCCACCCATGTCTCACGTAAATCAGACGAATTATCCCTTTGTTCCTACGTATTCTCTGAGTAAACTAAATGGCGTGACAGGTGACTCCTGTAGTTCTCTCTGCGTGAATATGACGTCTCCTTTTTCTAAGGTTGGCTTCTATAAAAGTGGTTCAGACCTCTAGGTTTATTTAATTTCATTTGAAGCTTTTTTATTGGCTAATAAACTAATTTATTTTTTATGAGTCGATTTTGGATACCAGGATTCGAGCCGGAACTGAGTTCTCTGACGGGGCTTTGTTGGTTCTAAATTTCCAATGTGTTAGAAGCTGTCAGAGAAAGACTTCTGAGAGGATGCTTTCCCAATAACTACAATTTTCATCTCTTCAAATCGAAGGAAAAAATATCTTTCTTACATCTCATAATGTACTCTTCTTACCCGGTCTTATTACGTTTCTACGTTAGCGTCGCTCAGAAACACTCTACCTTGAGTGGTTTTCGGGCTTTCTTTTGGGTAAACAATTAATTAAAAATCGTTTGCCGTATTTGACGCCATATAGGCAGTGATTGGACTCAAAGATTTCGCAATAGTTCCACCGAACACTTTTACTAGTTTGCAAAACTAGTTTTGAAATTCATGTAGCCTTTATATCCATGGACAAAAAAATTTAGTTATGTAAAAAAAAAAAAAAAAAATGAAGAGATAACCGGTTTTAAATGCTAGAAAAATCCCGTTCCTAAAAGTTTTAATTCCCACAACTTCATATATGACGCACTTAATAAGCTTAAACATCGCCCTAGGTCTTATATGCGAAAGTGAGACTATGCGTAGGCTAAATTTATTCCCAACGCTCTCTCTCTCGGGAAAGGTGAAATGTTGTAGAAATCTGGATGCATATTTACTGCGGATAATCTAACGATTAAAGCACTTTCTAAACATTTTCGTTTTATTAAATTGTTTACTTTTTAAATTAAAGTAACATATTTTAAATCAAAATTGTGGTTCGTTCCATTACGGTGAGCAACTAATGTATTTAATGTATTTTTTTTTATAAAATATCCCTTTTCTGTTCATATAATCTTTTATTTAAATTCCTTGAGGTTTCTCTGTTGTATTCTTTGTGACAATCATTACTGGTAATAGAGTAAATTCCTCCTTCGTTTCAGCTTATTTTGTTTTGGGTTAATTAAATATTTTATTGTTTTAGTCGTAGTTGTGACAAATCTTATGTTGTATTTAGATGAATTCTTTTTAATTGTAGTTGGGATAGACTTGGTGAGTAGAACAGTATGTCTTTTTTATTTTTTGGGTCTGTCAGGAACGACCGCTTTTCTATTTGGAAATATTTTATGAGCCTTTTGTTTCGCATTGAATATGAAATAGGTACGATATTGGAGGAGCTTGAAAGAGTTTTCAATGCATTTCTCCATTTCATGTAAATATTGAGGGCTGCAAATTCTGAATGCTCTTAGAGTAGAATCCTATGATTATTCCGGACTTATTTTGTTATTATGATCAAAATAGAAATTTATCAGATCATTTTTGTCAGTCGATTTTCGGTGGACATTAAGTTTTAAGCTACCGTCAACGCGGTGTAGCATGCTATGTAGGAAAGGTAAAGTATTAGTTTCTTCCATGTCGTATGAAAATTCTATTGTATGTTTCACTTTATTTAGTTTATCTACATGATCAGGTAAATCAGTATCACGGGGATATATTATCAAATTATCCTCAGTATATCGGAAGTATGTTGATTGTTTAGGTAAAATTTCGGAAAGGATCAGATTCGAGAAATTTTAAGAAAATGCATGACATCACTCCACTAAGAGGTGATCCCATTGTTAATCCAATTTTTTCTTTACAAAAATTATTGTTAAATGCGAAATAGCATTTATTGGGGATGAGACGTCAGATTTTTATTATTTTAGATCTTGGTCGGGAGATGCTTATTTTTTATCGTGTTAGATGCTTTTTTTTAAAAGGTTTAAGCATTTATCAACCCGGACGTTGGTGTAAAGTGATTTTATATCTAGACTGTCTATAAGTTTGTCAGACATACTTATTTCCTCTAGTTTTTCAACTAGGTTGCCTGAATTTTTTTTTATATATGGTGGACTGAATGTTCCGAAGAGAGGGGTTTAAATTTTCTGATGGCTTTCGCCTGTTTTTAGGGAACGCCGTCGCTACCTGTAATAATGGGGCGCATTGGGATTTTAGGGAAACCGTAAAGTTTGGGTATTCTAGGGTGACATTAGTCTATAAAAATGGTTCTCAATCAGGATCCATATGGCCCTGGGGTCCCTATGACCTTAGGATCCATGTAACATTATTGGGGGTCCACACAAAAAGATAGCAAATTGGAGGTCCAATATGATATTTTGGCGATTCATAGAATGATTTCACCTCGGAAAGGTTGTTACAACAGAGAATTGGGCTTTCTGCAATAATCTACGCCATATTAAAATACTAGAAATAGAAAAAATAACAACTCTAAAACTTGTAGAAAACGAGATCAAGCGATGTAAGTTATAGCGTCCCTTTTATTCTACCGGATGTTTTGATTGTAAAACTTGAATAAAAACTGAAAAGGATATATAAAGGAAGGATTATATGTATAAATGAAAATCATATAAAGATTATAATTTATTATATAAATTAATTTAATATATTAATAATAAATAATATTAAATATAATATATAAGGATAATTATATTAACAACTAGCAGTAGAGCCCGGCGTTGCCCGGGGATGTAACAGTAAGAGATAGATCAAGTATCGACCATCATAAAGACTGAAAAATAAAATTGACAAAGATTATTGTTTAAAGTTGACGGACACGCATGTCTTAATTAGTTTTATTTTTGTTTTTTACGAATTGGTTAAACCCAAACTCAAACAAAAACATTGTTTTCGATCGTTATGAGTCTACCGATTGAATAGAATTTTATTATAAACAATTGTCTTGTAAATGGAATTTTTAAAGCATTCTGAATGTAAAAATAAAGAAAAAAGTGTGCAAGACAATAAGAAACACTACCTCCCCCAAAAAGTGAAGTTTTGTTGAAATTGGTTGAAAAATGTAGGAGATCCGATCCCATATATAAACGAACACACACACACACACACACACACACACACACACACAACCAACCAACCTGGGTTTTATAATAAGTATAACTCGATAACTCGATATTAATAAGTAGAACTCGATGAGTTGCCCCCTTTCATTAATGCCTCTTAATCGTGTTTTCAAATTGATTTTGTGCAAAAACAATTGTTTTTCCAATTTTTGGCGCTGTTAGAACCACCGCAGGGTAATTTTACGTAGTCCTGTGAAGTTTTGTTGAAATCAGTTGAAAAATGTAGGAAATCCGATCCAATATATAAACGTACAGACACACACACACAATCTGCGTTTTTTTAATAAGATAATATATAGTGATAGATAAAGGAAGGATTATTATTATTGTTCCATAGAATTTAATTGTTAAATATATTTTTATTTACATTAAATTAGTTTTACTTCAAAATAAAGCATATACACTTACTATTTCGATAATACGATTCCTAAACTTATTTATTAGTAAAAAAATATAATAAGCATTTTCTTCATCGGATGGTTATGGGGTTTGACAAAAAAAGACTTAAGAGGAAAAGTGGTCCATGCGTAAAAAAAGATGATTTGTTTTTATTTTGAATTAGTTTCCTAATTGTCTTATTAAATTTTTGTGTTTCAATAATTACTTTCTGTTCATTTATTTTTTCGTATGTGTTGGGTTTGTTGAGTAGTAAATTAATTGTTTCATCGTACGTGTTCTTATTCATAATAACATTCTCACCTCCTTTGCCCGAAGAGGTTATAGCGTTGTTCCTTATTTTCGCTAGGTTCCTGTGTGGCAATTAGGAATTATTACAGGGAAGGGATTGACTCAAAGTAAAACAGATCCACAAATGAAATCTTAATCAGTATGTCAAATATTGCGTCTAAAGCAAAACTTTTTCTGTTTATATAGCGGGACTATTGTCAACAGTTCCCTTGACTAAGGATTTGTTGACCAGTTCGTTATTCTTAAAATATAGATATTCGTAAAGAAAAGGGTACTGAACTGTTATGTAATATCACTCCTCGTCTGTGGCAGTGAAGGTCGGACCATCTCACAGATGAAGAAGCGATTCGAGGCAACAGAAATATGGCTCTACAGAAGGATACTGAGAATGTGATTAACGAGGAAGTCTCAGGGAAATGGAAACGAAAAGGACACTTGTACTTAAAATCGGACAGATGACAGGAAAGATGGGCACTCCGACGTGGTGTAATGGTCAACAAGTTTGTCCTGCAAGATCAATTTCGCCTGAATAGTGTTCGAATTTCACTTGGTACCCCATACTTTCGGCATTGTGCTACATCTAGTAAATTACTATTAAGCAGTTCGTCTAGGCTAGCAATCCTGTCTCGCTAGATTAATTACGCCTGAATAGTAACTTAGATCCTCCCTGGGTGCCCCATACATTTGGCTTTGTGCCACATGAAAGCTACGCTTAGAAAATCGCCACAATGAGGAAAGAGGGCCTGGAGAATCTAACACTCACAGGGCATAGTGAGGACTGGGAAAATCAGCGAATAACATACGTAACGAGATTTTCTGAATGGATGGCAGAACGTTTGTTGGGGAGATAACGAAAACGTCAAAGCTAACTACAAGTGCCACAAAGGAGAGGAAGTCATGGAGAGCCGTGCTCGCCTACGTCCTGAAAGGACTTGGAACACAAAAGTGGAATGCTTTGTGAAGATAAATGATAAATGAGTATTTCTAACTTATGGGGTGCGATGGATAAATTGTCGTGTAAATTACGCAAAAATGAAAATAGCACTGACATCTGGTTTTAACAGATACATTTACCAAAATTATACATGAATATCTTGAAATACTAAAGAGTAAATGTATTCAATAAAATCGCTATTGGCTTCAACTACGGCCTCCAGACGACTTCGGAATCTCCTGCCACTTTTCTGGGCGGTCTCCTTGTTTAAGTTGGTGAATTCTACCATAATCATTGTCTTCAATTCATCTTTGATGTTACAAGTTTTGTTGGTCTCTCGCTCAATTGCACTCCACACATAATAATCAAGGTAGTTGCAGTCTGGAGAGTTAAGAGGCCAGATATAAGGGGTGATGTGGTCACAGAAATCGTCTGACAGCCAAAACTGGGTTCTCCTACTTGTGTGATATAGTGCAGAGTCCTGTTGCCAGACATGGGGTCTTCCAGCAGCCACACTTTTGACTCAGGGCAGCACTACATTCTCAAGGCACTTTATCTAGGCCTCCGTGTTGAGTCTGAAGCCTCGTGGGAAGATGAATGGAGACATAATATAGCCATCACTAGTGATCACTCCAAACATCTTTGTAATCACCATTAGACTCATCTTACCCTTTCCGAATCCTGTGCACTGTTTTCAGATTGACACTCAAATATTCAGAAATGTTGGTATTGGAGTTTTCCAGCGTGAATGCCAAGCAGTACAGCATGCCATTTCTGGCGGAATGAATTGCGTCAACGCGGTATTTTTCTCACAGACGGTGCCCAACTGACCCTAAGTTACTGTGCAGCGGACAAAATCAAAAACAAAGAAAGCGCCTGCGCAAAATTAAAAATATAAAATGGCGACAGTTTATCCATTGCACCGTGTAGAATGCGTTGTGACATTTAAACTAAATTTTAGTTGATTTTTCTTTATTGCTCTTTTTGCAAAGTGTTCATTAAAATCATCTTGGTTACTTTTTTTCAGAAAGAAAATCTAACTTAACACTTGAAAAAAAAAATTACATTCGATTATTTTCAAATTATCGATCAGGTCGTATCCGGGTTAAGGACGATTTCAGTCCGTTTTGTCTTTGATTGAAGGAAAAACATTTCAGCTAACTGATTATTCAAAAAAAAAAAAAAAAAAACGAAAGAAAAGAAGATGCATAGGCAAAATTGACATTTGAAAAAACTTGATTTAAAAAAGTTGTAAGCGAGACATCGTGGCTACAGTTGGTTTTAGTATATAACACATATTGAAATTACTCCATAGATAAGCGTACGAAGTGGTTTTGCTAATGACGTTATGTTAATTGCCCTTCATGAATTACATATTTATATATCATCTTTTAAGCTGTTTTAAGCATATGAAAAGAGAAGTCACTATTAACTTGAAAGAGTTTATTTACCAGGTAATTTCCATCGACGTATTTCCTTCTGTACCGAATGACGCTTTGTTTAAATATCAGCAAACATAAAACAATTCTCATTGGCCTTTATACTTACTATATATTGCAATCCACCATAGAGATCGTTTTCTCCCTGCCTTCAGCTTGGCTGATGCTAGACTTCAGGAGAGCAACATATTATGCCTTCTTGGCCTCACGTTTTCCTCTCATATGAAGTGGAGCCACTATATTGAACCAGTCTTGCACATTACAAATCTACAATTCGTCCGTGCATTGAATATTGTTGCCATATCTGGTTTGGTGCACCTGCTGTGGTTCTTAACAAAATACAAAGTACGATCTGTAATATAATCGATCCTGACCAGGCATCTCGACTCCAATCACTTTCTCACGGAGATGACATAGCTTCCCTCTGTTTTTACTACAAATATTTTCATGATCTGACGAGCTTTTTTCCCTGATGATCTGAATACAGGAATTTAAATGTGCTTCTACATTGACAACTAAGTTTCATCATTTTACTGTTGAAATAGCTAAATGCAATCGCCAATTCTACTGCAACATTTTATTTCTTCGCACCCCACACCCGTGGAACTCTCTTCGATTTTACTGCTTCCTTGATAACTACAATCAAGAAAAGTTCAAATGTAACGTCAATCGCAACCTTCTGTCTTCTTTAGACCCGTTCATCTTTTTAATTTTCTTCAATCCTCCCTATTGCCAGTATTTTCTTTCATATTCACCCCCCCTGTAAGACCCTACTTACTAATGGCATTCCGGCCTTGCTTGGGATTAAAAAAACATCATCACCAAATTTGTAAAGATTTCGTTATCTTGAGCTCAAATGGCAAAATCACCATAACAAACGAATCTGCTGTTTTTGCAATTAAATGTTGCCACCCCACTGACGAGGCAATCAGACTTTTACTCCGATTCCAGCCGCTGTAGCTTTTGAACTCAGAGTTGTCCCTCTCCAAGAATGGTTGTCGACCAAACCTTGTGAGATCAGACCTTTACTCCGATTCCAGCCGCTGTAGGTTTTGAACTCAGAGTTGTCCTTCTCCAAGAATGGTTGCCGACCAAACCTTGTGAGATCAGACCTTTACTCCGATTCCAGCCGCTGTAGGTTTTGAACTCAGAGTTGTCCTTCTCCAAGAATGGTTGCCGACCAAACCTTGTGAGATCAGACCTTTACTCCGATTCCAGCCGCTGTAGGTTTTGAACTCAGAGTTGTCCCTCTCCAAGAATGGTTGCCGACCAAACCTTGTGAGTCCAGGCTGTGCTGCAATTTAACCTGATTCTGGTCGGTGGAAAAGATGGATGCATAACTTTCCCAATTTCCCATCCACTGTTTGACATGAAAAATTTCCGAAATAATAATTTGATGTAAGGCTCTTGGAAATATTCGCTTCAATTTTATCTTAGTTCTGTTGACGAATCACATTAAAATCGTACAAGTTTTGAGGATTCCTCCGGTGTACACGAACCTTTTTTCGCAAATTTTCTTTCGCGGATTTTTATAGGATTCTATATTCGTCAAGTAGGCCGCTTCTTTTCTCTTCTTCTCTTGCATGCACTATGGCATCCGAGTGCTAAATTATTCAACCCTTTTTTCTGATAAATACTAGGAAAGTATGTATAGGGTGTTCCAATAGATTTGACCGATTTTAAATGTGAATTAATTTTAAGCTTCTAATGACTTTTTTCTTTTTCTTTAAGATTTAACAACTTAAGTCTTTGGAAATTTCAACCATAGAAAGATTAACAATCAAACATGTTAAAATATCGAAGCCTATTACGAAAATGGATGTTCAAATTTATAAATAAACGGCCCAATGATCCCGCTAGCAAAAAGAAAAATGCACATCAAGCAATGACCTTTTGTGGATGCAGTGGTTTTTTAACAATCTTCCTTGGATTTTCACCAGCCCAAATACGACAATTCTGCTTATTAACGAATCCACTAAGATGAAAATTGGCTTCATCACTAAAGAGGATTTTTTGCGAAAAATCTTCTTCGGCTTGTCTTTTCTCGTACACCCAATTGACGAATGTATGGCTCTCCAAATGGTCAGCAGGTTTCTGTTCTTGTCTCAATTGAATTTTGTGAGCGTGTAGAGACAAATCTTTTGTCAAAATTCGATGTAACGTTGTTATGGAGAAGTTCAATTCCAAGGTTTCATCTGTAGGGAAGGTGATAGTTTTAGTTTTTTGGAATGTAAAATGTATTGCGATTATTGACTATATTCAGAAGGGCCACACCATCAATGGAGAGTACTACGCCAACTTGTTGAGACAGTTGCGAAATGCTGTCAACAACAAACGTCCAGAAAAAATTGAGGAATGTGGTTTCGTCTTATTAGTACAATGTTCCAGCACACCGGCCCTTCATTTTCAATGTTTGCTGTGTATGACTGTGGCTTTGAACTGTTGATTGCCTTCCCTATTCTCCTGATTTGGCCACTTCTGATTATCTTCTGTTCACCAACATAAAACACTTGGCTGGGAACTAGTATTGCAGTGATGATGACCTCATATCTGCAGTTGACTTTTTACTTAACAGGATGATGATAGTTTCTTTGGTAAAGCACTGCAATACAAATGGAAGAAGTATGTGAACTGTAAAAGGGGGACTATGTTGAAAAATAAACCTCATTTAGGCACATCTCATGAGAGTATCTTCGTTAGCCTTTGAACTTTTCAGCCGACCCCAGTAGGAGCTTGAAAATGTAGTATCCTTACGCATTTCAATGCGGTGTTTACTGGCGGTACATTAGTTTTAGACAAACAGATCTAGCTTTTTCATCGTTTCATCCCAAGCAAGGCTATAATGACACTAGAACGCGAGGATTACAGGGAGTGAAGGAAATGTGAGAAGACTTTAGGAAAGGACAAAAAAGGAGCAGAGTTCAAGAAGACAGACGATCGCGATTGGCATTGCCTTTAAAGATTTCAAGATTGTAGTTATCAGGGAAGCAAGATGTCGAAAGGGGGCTGCATGTGCGAGAAATGAGAGATAAGCAACTGTTTAAGTAGAAGTGGTGGTTGCATTTAGCTATTTCAACAATAAACGAATGGGACCTATATGCCAATCGAGTAGCACACTTAAATTCATGTAGTCGGAGCACCAGGGAAAAAAGCTTGCCATGAAAATATTTGTAGAAAAGACATAAGACTTAAGTGTTGTTGCTGACGCTTGAGTTTGAACATCGATCACCAGTGAGCAAACGGAGGTGATCCCATTATTGAATTAAGTAGACCACGTGACCATAGAGGAAATGCATATAAGCAGGAAGTCGTGTGACGTCTAAACGATCGTTATTCCTAGTCTATCCTCTATTCACTATACGGACCGCTATTCTCTTCTATCCTCTACTATACGGACTGCTATTCTCTACTCTATTCACTATGCTACTTCTCTATTTGGATCACTATACAGATTACTGTTCAAGTGAGTATTATCAAGCAAGTACTATTAGTGCAAGTGATATTCGAAGGCATCTGACACCAGCATAGTTCAACGGCGTTACTATAGTTGTAATCTGTGATTACAAAGGCTCTACTACAACAAGCATTACAAAAGTGACAACAAGTATTCATTAGCATCACAAAAATCCTGTATATTAATCTTATCAGGTTGGAACAAAAATGTCTGTTTTTAATCACAAACTTTAAAACCTCCTAAATCTGCTCAAAGATATTTTCTCTTCATTTCACAAAAAAAGCTTTCCTTTTGTCAATATCCCATTTTCACCTGTGGGATTTGTGAGAAAAACAGTTGCAGTAGAAGTGGTGGTTGCATTTAGCTATTTCAACAATAAACGAGTGGGACCTATATGCCAATCGAGTAGCACACTTAAATTCATGTAGTCAGAGCACCAGGGAAAAAAGCTCATCAGAATAGAAGTCAAGGCAGAATGGAAGATAGTATTAAAATATTGCAAAGTTCTATTACTGGATTTGGACAAAATTCTGACAGAACATGGGAAAGTTGATTTACCTCAGTTGTTATTTTCCTAGCGACGAGTGTGAGGCGGTTATTCCTCGTTTTACCCTACCTTAGTCGGTAAAATCTGTTAATTCAAGATTTCAAGGGTAAATAGATGTAGGCGCGACTTCATTTTATTGCGTGTGTTGGATTAAATCAGAGATCTAATCACCAGTGAGATTATTGCTCATAGCAAACATACATCCAAATCAAATCGTTTCAATTTACCTATTTATCAAACTTTGTTTAGTGTCCATCGTTTTTTCTTTTTTGAATGACGAAAGGCTTTAACGTGATATTAATTTGCCACTTGACTTACCCTTTTTCTTCATTTTTCTACCGTGTTATGGGACCTTACCCATAATAACATAATGGACTATTGCATACGTAATAAATACTGCACCTCAAGAGGAAGCAAGGTGTTCAGACTTTTTACTGACTAGTCACGTTGAACTCCATTGCCCCCGGGCCCGCCCCTTATGGGGCCGTGTCGGCGAGCTGACGGCTCGTCTCGCTCCCGAACAGCTTGTGTCCATTGATCGCGCATACGCGTGTGACAATGTGTCGCCCCCGTATTCCGGGGTGAAACGGATGGTGTTTCTGACGCTGCTAGCCACGGCTCGAATGGTGATTTGGACGACGCGAAAGGAGGAAGTCTTGCGGGGCAACCGTCTTTCTCATCAGCATCTAATCCTATTCTTTGAGCATCAGCTCAAGATGAAGATTAGATCTGATAGAAAACGATTGCATTCGACAGTCTTTAGCGAAAGGTGGGTAAAAGAGGCGAGCTTGGTTCGTGTGACCGGGGCTAGCCTTGATTTTCTCTTCTAGGTCAACCTATTGCACATCGGGGTGGCTTCCTGTGGAACCCTCCCCTTGGTTAGGTTAGACAAGCTTCAGTGTACCTAGTTAAAGTGAGTAAGTATTGTTCCTGGCCTGTAACCCGGCTACTCTTTGGTTATGGTCCAAGTCGAGATTCCCAACCTCACGAACTTTCATACTTGATTCAGACCGCCAAGACTTTTTCTGTTAAGTTTTTGCTTAAGTTTTTATTTTTTTCTGTTTTTCCATTTCTTTTGTTTGTTTGTAATTTGTTTCTGGGCTTCGGCCCACATATTTTATTTTTATTTTTAGTCCGGTTTGACATCGTCTTACCAGACGACTGCTTTTTTATTTTCGTTTGAAAATATTTAGTACAGTTTAAGAAAAGAGAAAAGAAAAGCTTTGTTTTTATTTACTCTTTATTTTTACCCTCCTTCTTATTTAACAACTTCGGTCGCATTCTTTTTGTTTGGTTTAACTAGATTGTATTTTCTTTTGTGTTTAATTTATTTTCGTTAGCGGCTTCGGCCGCAAACCTTTATTGGTTTGACGAGTTGCAAACCAGTCTTTTTATTTCTTTTTTTTTTATACATTTTTGAATTTTTGACCAGAAAAAAGAAGAGTTTCTGTTTTTTCTTTTATTTCCGGCAGCCTTTGGGCGCCATTTTTATTTTATTTTTTTAAAAAAGTATTACTTGTCTATTTATTTATTTCAATTGATCTAGTTTGTCTTTTATTTTATTTTTTGTAGTTTTCTCAGTTTATTTAACTTTAAAGTTTATTGCTTTGCTTTTGTATTTTTAATTTCCTGGGTTAACCAGGCTTTCTTTTATTTGTTTTATTTTGTTGTGTTGCCTTTTCCCAACTCCTTTCCGCATTCTTTTGATAGTTTTTGATAGAGACCCGCAGGTGGAAGTCTCCACACGTTTTCATTATGGCCGAAGAAGCCAGTCGGTCTAATGTTAAAATAGACCTTTTCGGGACGGCGGCTAAAGCCGACCCGCCAGATAAATCCACAAAAAAGCGGGTTAATGCTAGCCCAAATTTGAAAGAAGGTGCTAGTAGCGCTAAAAAAGGAGAAACTAGCAAGTTTGCCGAGGTGCCGAAGGAGGCACAATCCAAGACTGCCGAGGAATTGCCCTCCTGCTGGAAGTTCCCCCAAGTTGCATTTTGAACATGGCGGATTTCTTGGAAAAGGCAAAAGGTTATGCTCATCTTGTTAATAAAGATGGGCTTGTCGAAAATGACCAAGAGCTCGATGTGTTCGCAAAGAGAATGGTGTCCGTTTTCGTGGTCGACAAGAAAACACGCAAGATTTGTCGCTCCACGAAAGACATAGTGATTAAATCACTTTTGTCCCTGGGGATAAAACCCCAAAGAGTAATTAAAGGTACTGGGTTCTTCATGTGGGACATTCTGCTACCCACCCCAGAAGATTGCCTGGCTATGGCCAAAAAAGAATTAATAACAAAAGATTTAATTCTAAGAACAGAGTATGAAGGCCGTTTTTGAGGTTCCTCCTCAAATTTCGGGAGAGCACCTGGCTGCATTTTTTATGCAGTACGGACAAATTTTAGGGGCTCTCTCCGATAATTTGAACGGGGGTTGGACTTTTGATATAATGCTCGATCAGAATGCCTTCAAGTCCGTTCCCAACTGTTTGGTGTTTGGCGTCCGGAAAATGCTCGTCATAGTGACCAGTAGGAAACCAACTTGTTGGAGGTGTGGTGAGACTGGTCACCTTTCCTCCTCCTGCCCAGAGAAGAGGGCCCCTGGAGTTCCGGTCGCAGGCGACCAAAATCCCCCCTGGCCAAGAAGGTAGAATCCGCGGCGCCTGTAGTGGGCCTAGCTGCGAGGCGGACCGGTGCGGAAAATCCCTCGGTTGGGTCCGTACCCACATTACCCCCTAAACCGACGCCTTCCACAAGTGTGGATAAGGAGAAGGGTGAGTGGGAATGGAGTTTCGTAGTTAGGGGCATGGGGAAGACCCAAACAGCGGTTCCTCAGTCCCATCATGAACCCAGGGACAATGTCACCTACAGCCCCATTCCCTCTACCAGCTCTGAGGGCAACGCCTCGGCGTCTTATGCAAAAAATGCTAGTGAATCCCCAAAACTGAATGAGCCCAGCTGGCAGAAAATATTAGACATTAAAAAACTGAAAGAAAATCTGGAGACAAAGCGGGGCAAAAATCAAAAATCGCTGGGAGCACCGGGCCCCCTATCCTCTGTCCCGTTTTCCCCTTCTTCATCTAAAACTAAATTCACCAAGTCACCTCCGCCCAAATCTGCATCAAACTCACCCGTCAAAACACTACATTCGTCTATACCTTCTCCAGTGAGGACACCTTCGGGTTGGACTCCCTCAACAACTGCAAATCTCACACCCATGTCAACACCTATTCATTCACCACAAAAAAGGGGGCAGAAGTCCAGAGTCACAAACTGTTACTGACAAAAAGAAAGAGAAAATAAAACCACCTTATCTCCCACGGGAAGACGTCTGCCGCGTATCCCGGGACCAAGCAGAAAGGGTATTCGATCAGACCAGAAACCCGAAAGACATAAAAATACTATGGAATTTCAAACAAATTAATGACATAGGTGTGGAAAGGCCAGAAAATTTCCTGGATGCTAAAAGAATCCTGACCGGAATTAGAACTGATCCGGGTACGCGGGAGATTTGGGGCATGATAGAGGAGGCCCAGTCGTCTCTAAAAATGGTGCCACCAGCTGCCTACTTACTTGACCCAGAAATGAACGAATCTAATGAAAAACTCAAAGGGAGGGTCCCAGTTTTCGTTCACCCATCCCTTTATAGGGCTCTTAAATTAACTTACCCTTCGGACATCGACGGCTTGTCTCAAGATGATACTGTCGAAAATGAGATGGCGTCCGGTTCTATGGGACGAGCTGTCGGTGTCCTCACCCCAGCTATGTTCTATCCTGAAGGACAACTCTAATTCGATTTGACAATGTCACTCTGGTTAGCTAGTTTAAATGTCCGGGGCCTGAGGTCCGAGTCTGGCAGGGCGAGGCTCTCTCGTGACCTTCAGCGCCTCGGGGTGAATGTATGTTGTATACAAGAGACCCGTTTTTCTTCTCATGATCGTGAGGACATACTGTCTAGGGGGTTCGCCCTTTATTCAGCATGTTTTGATGGTCGTTCGAGGGGTGTCTCTTGGCTAGTGAGCAAGTCTTTGAAGGCTGCTTGTACCTTTGTCTTCGCGGATCCGGCGGGCAGACTTTGCGTGCTGGATGTTACCATAAAGGATAAGGTTCTACGTCTCATTGGGGTTTATGCGCCCAATACCAATTCCGAGCGGCCTGCTTTGTTTCGGAAGATCGCTCGATATGGCCTTGGGCGCCTGGGTTGAAATGTCTCAATAATGATGCGGCATCACTTACCTGGCTGATGATTCGTGGGGCCCTCTGGGTCGGCAAGATACTTTGTTCAGCAGGCTTGCAGAAATATCCAAACTGTCGTCGCTGTACTGAGGAAGTCGAGACAATTGGTCACGCCTTTTTTCAGTGCAAGACGGTAGTGCCGTTGTGCAAGTTTGTTGAAGTCTCATGGTTCGCATGCTGCAGGGAAAGTTTTTTGTCCTGGAAGCCAGTTCTGTTTGTAGCAATGTGGTGCCGCAATTGACGAAGGCTGAACCCTATGTGTTCTGTTGCTTACTAGGAATTATGAGAGTCGTGATTTGGACGACGCGTCAGAAGGAATTCTATGATGGCGAGAAGTTCACCTCTTCCCAACTGATCTTGTTCTTTAAGCATCAGCTTAAAGTCAAGATTAGGACGGAAAGGCGGCGGCTCCCTTCATCAGAATTTGGCAAAAGGTAGGTAAATCTTGCGCGAATGTGTAGAGTGAAAGGGGCTGACCTAGAGTGGCACTTAGATGTCGGTTAGGTACAGGATTTTGTCCTAACAGGGTTGAACAGAGGCAACCCACCCACATATTAGATTAGTCTAGGCTTTTTATTTTGATTCTTTAGTTTCCCGTTTTCTGTTCAACTTAGCTAGGGTATACATGCTCATTGGTCCCTTTTATTTCTGTCCCTATTTTTTCTTTTGTTTAATTCCCCACCCCCTCCGTCGTTAGGTGGTCAGTGATGTCAGTTCTCTGGTGGATGCGGGGCGCCTTTCGTTTCGTATGTGTGATTTTTCGTATTTGTTGTTGTGTATGGACGTGTGTGTGCCTGTGTGAATGCTTGGAGGTTTGAATGTTTTCCTGACTTTTTCATAGTCCCGCATTGATTTCGTCCGGTTAACTGGTGTTTCTGCCACATTTGTGGTTTGTGGGCGGGTTTATTACTAACAAATCTTTTTGATTAGTTTCTTGTAAATATTTAAGTCATATTGTAGATATTCATTTGGGGATCTTTTTAAAAATTGTTGTTTTATGCCCCTCCCCTCCACGAACAATATCTGTATATAAGGGGATTAGTTAGGACTTCATAGAGTATTTGAGGTATTTTGGTGTACGCAGTAAGAAAGGTAGGAGTGAATGTGTTGTTTTGGTGATTGGAATATTATTGGTATGTTTGGGTCAGTGTCTGCGACTAGCTAAGTTTAAATTTAAGACAGAAGACCGTCCTTCCCCAACCCCTTTTTAGGCCTTATGCCACATTTTGTATCATTACAAATAAATATGGTTCAGCCCTCCGTCTACAGACTTTTTTGTGACCGGTCGTGTCGAGCGCGTTGGATTGTATTTTTTGTGTTGCGGTGTGACTAGCCTGTTTTTGCACCAGTTAATTGCGAACTTTATTTTGACGAACTTCATTCAACACTCCAAGTCTTTTCAGTTAAGTTATCGTTTAAGTTTTATTTTTTATTCTTTCCTTTCTTTTGTTTGTTTGTTTTATTTTTTATTTGGTCTTCGGCCCGCATATTTTTTATTTTAGTCCGGTTTGAAAAAGTCTTACCGGACGACTGCTGTTTTTATTTTTATTTTCTGTTTATTTCTTTCTAGTTGTTTTTAAAAAAAATTAGTACATTTTAAGACAAAAAAAGAAAAGAAAAAGAAAGCTTTGTTTTTTATTTTTCCTTTTTATTTTATACCCTCCTTCTCTTTTATTAGCGACTTCGGTCGCTTTCTTTTTTCGTTTGACTAGTTTGTTTTTCTTTTGCTTTTAATTTATTTTCTTTAGCGGCTTCGGCCGCAAACCTTTATTTTATTTTTTTTTCTGGTTGCAAACCAGACTTTTTCTTTTCTTTTCTTTTTCTTTTATTGAATTTTTGAAAAAAAAAAGGAGTTTCTGTTTTTGTTTTTTCTATTTTCGGCAGCCTTTGTGCGCCATTTTTATTTTTCTTACCAGTCCATTTATTTCTTTTTGATCTAGTTGGCCTTTTTATTGTTCTTTTAGTTTTCCTATTTCATTTATTTTAAAAATTTATTATCTTTGCTTTTTATTTTCTGGTGTATCAGTGTTTCTTTTTTGTTTTTGTTTAATTTCTTTATCTTTGTGTTTTTTTTCCGGACCATAACACTACACAAGTACTTAATTTTTGAAATTACCCGATTATTATTATTATTATTATTCGATTTCTGATCTATTCACAGTACCTACCAAGTTTGCGGGAAGACCTAAGGCAGGTAATGGTGTATTGTTATAGTTACATTTCATGATTTGTTTTTCTAAATCCTATAACCTCACTAGTGTTACATGGATAAAGTTCTTCTTAGTGTGGGGGCCGTACTTATCAAAACATTTTTTGTATTTCTATTAAGCTGGGATTTCCAGGGATTTTTTCAATGTGTTGTTGTGTTCCTTTTTAATCATTCCAAGCGCACCTACTATGACTTGTACTATGAACATTTTTTCTATTTTGATTTCTGCATCCCTCATTGCACTAGAGTGTGGAGATTGGTAGTCATACCGGTGCTAGCGCAAACGACAGTTGCGGAGTGCTAGGTCGATTTTGTCCTTGGATCGGGTGTACACGCTCGGGTTCTCCACATTAAACCCGGTCTTGTGTCACACCACGTCTCAGTAGAGAGACCTGGGTAAATGCCTAAATACCTACTAACGACCAAGTAAATAATGGCTACAAATGTAAAGGATGTATCGAAACTTAATGCAACATTTGTTACAACTACTTCAAAGGCACTTAAGTAATGTAAAAATAATAATGCCCTTAAAGCGGAAGCAGAAATTTACACTATAAACTGTAAGGACATCACAAGAAATAGCTGAAACTTCTAAGATTTCAAATAAAATAATATCTGAACATAAAAGATATATTTTACGAAACCGCAAATTTGGTGCATTAGTCATTCATTGTAATGAATCTGACGATAATTTCGACTTGAAGAATGCATTTTTAAAAGAAAATCTTTTAAGCCAAAAGCGCATAGAAACTCTATTAAAATCGGGGTTTTCTACAGTAAACTTACGCCGAGGTTCAGACAGCATCTTATCTTTTAACAAAACCACTGCTGTTATAATGTGGGATAATTAAAAACAATAACAAAAACGGTAATTGGCTAAATGAAGTCGGATAGGCTCTACTTCTAGTCCAGAGGTTCTTAACCTAGGGTCCATGAATCTCTAAGGGTTCATGGATGGGTTTCAGGGGTTCCGTGATGATCAGATAAAAAATAGCATTTATATTCGCTATACAAGGCTTGTCTCAAATCAACGGTTTCCTATTGAAAGAAATAAACGAAAATGAAAGAAAACGCACCCAGGCACTACTTACAGGGTCGATCGCTAGGCGTCTCTTGACATGATGTTGGGTTAATTTTTACCATTTAAACGTGTGTCATTATTCTCTGCGCGACCGCCATCTTTTGCCACTTCATAAGAGCAAGTGATAATTCTCATTTTCCACAGTTTATGACGGCTTGATTATCTTCATATGATGGTGAGGATTAATTGATCCTAATTTCTCTCAAGCGTGGCTGGATGAAACGTGATGTGCATGCAGTGTGCATAATGGTGCACCATGGAGAAATACATGTACAAGTGTTGTGGAAAACCAATCAGACTGTGAGTATCTGCTTGTCTATCTATCTGTCTATAAATGGCTAGTTCTTATAGGGATTCTTGATTAAAGAGGTCAGTGACTCAAAAGAGGTGAAGAACTACGAATTTGGAAACATCTGTCGCCTGATGTTTAACATTTAAAGTTCAGCCTCTATGCTTTATTTAATCCTTTTTAAGGACGAAACGCGTTACATAGGATTGCTTCCATTCTGTCATTCAAATACACACATTATTTTTTTCTAAAAATGAACAAAGTTATACAATGAGACAATTACATTTATTTCTTTTAATTATATAATATTTATGTACAATTTCTTCTTAAACATTTGGATATACAATTTGAAAACGCCAGCAGACGATTTAAGCTGAAAAAATATTTATTTACATTATTTACTATTGTCCTCACCTTTGTTTTGTTATCCGAATGTTTCCGCTCTCAATTCTTCAACAGGTGTATATTGATTCGGGCAACTTAAAGGCAGTTCCAAACTGAATCGATCCAGGTAACCTAGAGGTAATTCCGAACTGAATCGATCCGCTGGGTTAATGCTGGAGATAATTCCGAACTGAATTCAATTCAGAATTCCCTGTAGGTTACTCGAATCGATATATACCCGATGAAGGCTCGAGGACAGAATGGCCGAAGCGTTATGATAACAACATCAAAATGAGAACAATGGCTCGGATGGAAATAGTGTAAATAATAACTGTTGTTATCCAAAAGTTTCTACTATCCATTCTTCATCAGGTGTATATTAATCCGCTGTTTCAATGTTATATGGATGTAGGGTTATCCGCACACCCAAGCTTACAGCACATAGTATTCGAAGCGGTCACCCATCTAGGTACTGATCAGGCTGGACTGTGTTTAACTTCGGTGATCGTACGGGAACCCGTGTTTCAACGTGATATGGCCGTAAGCCTAATACAACATGCGCACATACATGATTTCAGCACCTGGTATTCTATTATCATATTCTTTTCTTTTTTAATTTATAACATTAATAGTAATAGATAACACTGAGAATGTTTCTATAAAAAAAGGCGAATAACTATAACAATGCAGCAGAAACATCAAATAATTCAAAGATATGATAGACGTGAGAAAAAAGCAGAGATAAGCGCGCTCTTTTGGACTGAAATACTAACGGAAAAACTTTGAAAAAAATAAAGGAAAAAAAAAAAATGTCCCCCAGAATACATTAGATATTTTTTCTCCCAAAATGAATTATAAAATCTTTGAAAATGTCTTTCTCAGAAAATGTTGTCTGAATAATACAATTAAGAATTTTTCCTATCTATTTTCTTTTTCCTTTTAAATTTGTATAATTTCAATAACGAAGAACAAGTGTGCAATGTTTAAATCAATTATTATGAAAGGAATTTTGACAGAAAACGCTGGATATTCGATTACCACGATTCCATTTACCACCGCAGTTTACCGGGATGAACAGTGATGAGCTAAGGAATACTGTATAATTCAACTGGAAAAATTCGTGACAATTATGAAAATTTAACGTGTTTCACCAGGCTAGCATAACTTCTAGCAAAAAAGCGGACAATAAATAACTGTAGCAATAATAGGTGATAAATCAAGAAAAGTTCAAGTGAATTATCTGGTTAGCCATCTCAAGAGATTTGCGTTGAAACGTTTATCAAAGCCACATGTATGTTAAATCAAACATTTGGCCCTGATGAGCGTTTCAAATTCAAAAACTGATAAAACCTGCTATCCTATCATCCTCATTTCTCATAAGCTCTCAGTGGCTTATATATATATATATATATATATATATATATATAATGGTGGTACTCGCTTGGAAAAACCTAGGATAGCTCAACTTGCATTAGAGCAAATCGGTACTCGAGGAAAAATGGGGAACAAAAAAGAAAGAACCAAGAACATTAAACCAAGGCGAAAACAATCGTCCAGTGTTCAAGCTCCAAGTCCAAAGAAAAAAAAGAAAAGAAAACCAAAACGAGTAAAGAGACAATTATGTAAAGTGGTCAATACACTAAGTAGAGCAAAATCTAAGATAATTCTAAAGAGCCAGGCAAAGCTACCTAGGTTTCACTTAAACGGATCGTCAGGGTGATGCCGACTGAAAAGTGAAATAATCGAACAGAATTTATCGCTAAAACCAAAAATAACCACGACCACGTGACAAATTTAATAAAAAAAAAGATATAAAAGAAAGCCAAACAACGTGTGAGGGGGGTTGTTATGCTTTATTAAACAATAAAAGACAAACAAAAAAATAAGATAAAAAAAAAATCTGTTCCATTATTTATATATATATATATATATATATATATATATCTCAAGTAAACAAAGGAACATGTGACCTGGTACGAAACTGCTAATCAATATGCACTTTTGATGCCTATGTCTAAACTATATAATTGAATATATTTGCAAATAGATTCAATTATACTATCATGCTCACCGACGAGCAGATACCCTATTTTCGAACCACTGAATATTTCATTTTATTTCTAATATCATCTTCAGGGATTAATTACAAAGACAAACTTAGTGTCACTGCGAGAACGTTCCCTGTCATAGTTACTTTAGGATTCTACATTTATCTGTGGTTATTTATCTGTTATTTATGGAATTTTGAAAGAAGGAAAATACTTGGTCAGAAAAAAAACTACGGCGCCTTCCTTGATGAATTTAATCTTAACATCAAGAAACTGATTAGACAAGTACTAATGATCAGTATAAAAATAAGTAGACACAATATATTATTCAATGAAACACACACGCACCCACACACACACACATATATATATATATATATATCGCATATAATATAAAATTCAGGACAGATATATTTTAAATTCTATGTTTTGTTTTCATTGGTTAGATAGACGTCACTATATATATATATATATATATATATATATATATATATATATATATATATATATATATATATATATATATTAGAGTAGGTCGATTTTGAAACCACAGTTAACTCTACCCAGTGAAAGTTGCTAATTAACAAATAGGTACCTCCACTAGGTCACGTAAAAAAGCGGCCTATCACGATCAAAAATGACTCATAAATCAACGAAAACAAAGTTTTGTCTCAATATGTTTATGTTGTTATGAAAGAGGAAAGACCAAAGTATTTTTTAAATATTTTTTGAAATTTTTTACTCCTTTCTAACACGTAGAAAATTTTGGTTAAAAATTATGTTTTTTTTTACGACTGCGCGATAAGACTAAAAAAAGGTTTGTTTTATTTTGCGCTTTTCCCCGAGGAAAACACACGTTAATTAGGAAATTCTTGCAAAAATCAAATAATTGTTGGATTTTAATGTAACTTTCAGGACTTATTCAGAAATGAATGAAATTATTTAAAAAAAATTTTTTTTCAGAAAATCTTGTTAAAAAGACATTTTTTTTTTAACATGTTTCCACCCACTTACATATTTTCATGAAATTTCGAGAAATTAAATCAGAGTTCCCGGGATTTTTTTTATTAGTTATAAACAGGAATCATTGTAGAAAGTAAATCACCAATTTTTTTTTGTCAAACATTTGCTACTTTATAGAAAATCAGATTTGAATTGTAAAAAAAAAAAATGTAAAAAGTATCTAATTTAATTAATTAGAAAAGCTTCCACCTGTTTTTGTAGATACGTTATACTAAGGACATTATTTTGTGAAGAAATAAAAATTTTTCGATGAATAATGTATTTTTTGCAAATTTTTTCCAGATTTTAAAAATTTATTCATTAACGTCTTAATACTTCAAAAATCGTTTAAAATTATTTATTTCAATCGTGCACGCAATGTAATGATAACGGTAATGAAAATGTAAATTTACGAATCGAACTTTGAAAAGCACATAACACTCGTTTATGCAGAAATAATTTTAAAATAATTTTAAAAATAAATTTTTATTGAAAAACGTTCATAATTTCTATGTATGAAAATGTATACGCGACATAAAAATGTCACGTGATTTGTGTCGTCTGGCACCGCAGTTATTTCTCTTCTCTGTCCAGTTCAGATCCACATCGTTAACGTGTTTGCAGAAATTCTTTTCAAATTTTAAAAGTTGTAATTATTTTTAATTACTTTTTATTAAATATTTTTCTGTAAAGTATTTTCTTTTATTTTGGATAATATTTCATTGAAATAATTTTTTTCTTATTAATTAATTTAACATAAGATTGAGAAAGTAAGAGAAACGGAAACCAAGACAATAACATTACCTGAATAATAAAAAAAAGTTTAAAGAATTACGTGAATAATAAAAAAAAAGTTTAAAGAATTACCTAAATAATAAAAAAAGGTTTAAAGAATTACCTAAATAATAAAAAAAGTTTAAAGAATTACCTAAATAATAAAAAAAGTTTAAAGAATTACCTAAATAATAAAAAAGTTTAAAGAATTATGCATTTAAAAAATTTAAACAATTATATAATTAAAACAATAAAGAATTAGTATCTAATAAAAACTTCAAACAATTATCTAAAAAAAAAAAGTTAAAAAATTATTATCTAATGAAAAAGTTTGAATAAGAAAAGTTTATATACAATTATCTAATTAATAAGAAAAGTTTAAACAATTATGTAATGATTTAAAAAATTGTCTAATTAAGAAAGTATGAAATAAAAAAATTAAAAAAATAGTACATAATTGCTGAATAAAAATGTTAATATTTAAAAAGTACTAGTTACAAACGAAAAACGGCGTCCGCCTAATTTAAAAATTTGTCAATTTTGATCATCCATAGCTGTCTGTCATCGCCTCGTCAATTGCGAAATCGATGAAAGACATGCAAAAATTTCAGACACATCGTTAAGAAATGTTTGGATACAAATTTTTTAAGCTATAAGTAAGTACTGTTTGTTTCATATCAGATTATTTTAACTTTAAATTTTCTAATTTTACTCAAATAACGTGTCAAAAATATATAAATTTATTTTAGGAAGAAGTTTAAATTCAAAATTTTGTTTGTTTACAAATTTCTTAAAATTTAAGAAAATGTCCGCTTTTAAGAAAATTAAACAAAAATCGAGCATATATTTGACATTCCAATCTATTTAATTTCTATCTAAAAGACTTCAGAATATTTTACTTAGTGTAAATAATAAATTTAATGCTTTAGCTTTCAATTAAATAACAACATATTTAAACAAAACTTTGTTTTCGTTGATTTATGAGTCATTTTTTATCGTGATATGCCGCTTTTTTACGTGACCTAGTGGACATACCTAATTAACAAATAATAACTGCAAAAAATATTTTTCTCTAAAAGTTTACCAATTTTTGCGCAAATGCATTTAAATAGTAACATAATTGAATATTCAGAATTTCGTCCGGTGTTAATCGAAAAGATAAATTAACACCGGGTTTTGAAGAAAAAAAATGTAGAAAATAGCCTTATAAATGTTTTGTAAATTAAATAAAGGTGAATTAAAAAGCAAACACTACAAAAATATTTAATTTAAGATTAAACAAATTCGAGCTTGTTTTAGGCGGTTATTTTTTTCAGTCTGCACCGGAAATTTAGCATTCCATGTGTTTTTGTTTACATTTGTTTCAAGTTTACCGAGCTGATTGTCTGTTTCTTTTTTATTCTAATAAACTTAATTATTAAAAGAAAGAAAGAACTTTATATTCACTGTGATATTTAATATTTCTTTTTTTTTGAAGACATTATTTTTCATTCGCGTGTTTGTTTTTTTGCATGAGCGTAAGAAGTGATTTACAATTCGTAAGGTAAGTAAATACATACTTATTGTTTCATCTTTCATTATATTTTTCCAGTTTTTTTTTATTTCACTTTGAAATTTATAATTCAATTTGTTTAATTTTTTATAGAATAAACATTTTTTTTCAGATATTTTTATAAAAATAGTTGGAAAACGAACTGTACTTTCTACTCACAATGTTATTGCTACAAAATTTGTAGGACCACATTATCCATTAAAACAGAGCAGCCTATTTTTCAACAAATCATCCAGTATAGTTATTTTCTAAAAAGTACTTGTTCAAGCTTAACAAACTTTGCTATTTCAAAATTTAATATTTCAGTTACCAGTGGAAGACAGAGAATATTTAACAGACCAGAGGGCCAAAATAGGACCCAAGTGTCGTTTCCACCTTGGACCTGTTGATAAAAGTGCCATTCAGAAACCCAAAAAGAGTGTAGTGGAAGGAGAAAAGCAAAAACAAATTTATTAATCTCCTATTGCCTCCACATCTTATGATCAGGATGTTATTCTTTCCAGTAATCAAATAGCGATGAAATATATGAAGAATATGAGCCTGCCAGACATTCAAAAGGTGTTTACAACCTTTTAAAAATTCCTCCGTACGCTACTGAGTTGATTAGAGGCGATCGTTCATCAAACTTAGGAGCAAGCCTTGCAAATGCTTTTCTTTTAGACTTGAAGGCTATGAGCTTTCTCCACCCAAGTGTTATTGAAGACATAATGTTGGATAAATCTAAAATAGACCGTGTAAAAGAATGAACAAAACAAAATACCCATCAAAAACACATTGATAAAGCAGAAACATTTATTTGTATTGGTGTTAACGGAAGACATGACAAAGATACATTGCTATATAAAGAGATTATGGAGGCAGATGGAAAGAAAAAAATTCAAGAAAACAAATGGAACAGAACACCATTTGACATTCATAAAGGAGATGGGTTGTGGTGAAAGTGGAAAATACCTCACTCAGAGTTATCACTACTACTGGTGCAACTGATGCTGTTTTAGCGAAGGAGGTTGCTAGTGTTTTGGAGGAGTATAACAGTGTTGATACGCCAAGGGCTGTTTTACTGGACAACACCCATACAAATATTGGCTGTGAAGCTGGGATAGTTACAGTTCTGGAGAAACAAATAAAAAGAAAATGACACACATTGGTTGCTCTCTACATAAAAACGAGCTTCCGTTCAGAGCCCGTTTTTAAGCACATTGAGGGCAACACAAGATGTCCAACATCATTTATTGGTTCGCTTGGGTGATTGTGTGCAAATGTCCCAGGTCAAATTTGTACCCATAGTTCTCTAGATAGTCAATATTCTAGCATCAAACAGACAGTTGATCTGAGTAGTGTTCAGATACTTCTTTTAGAATATGCAGTAGGGATTTTCACTAGGGAAAGTCAACCTTAGCTATGCTGCATGGAAAATTGGGCTCTTAAATCAAGCAAGATGGTTGACGTTAGCCACCAGACTAATGTGTTTGTGGACTCTAGGCATTTACCCTAAAAACATATTTCCCAAACTACACTTATCCAGTTTATTTTTGGAGTGTATGCAGTTAGCTGGATTGAAATTAAAAGGGACAAATTTCATAACCAGCAATTGTATATTTTCAGTATGTTGCAAAGAATTAAGGAACTACCACCTGAAATTCAGGAGATTGCATTTGAAAATATTCAACATAATGATTTTGGTCTCCTACCAGAAAATATGTTGTATGCATTGCTGAAATCAGATGAACTGTAAGTGAGGGAAGAAGCTATAAAAAACTTTAGCCATTAGGTAATTAATTCACATAATATTGATTAAAATGATTTCATTGATTTATAGTTTCATTTTAAAGTAATATCCTAATTTCATTATAAAAATTAAGACAATTAAGTTTATTTTTTTATTTTGATTTATTTTTTTTATTTTTTCCAACCAGAAAGAGGTTAAAAAAATATCAAAGATAAATTTTGATGCAATACATTGGTCTCAGTTGATTGACCTTTCCCAAAATGGAGTTTGTGAGCCTGGATTCACAGTGGAATTTCTGATTATGAACATCTGGAGTCATCAATGAGTGGGATTAGAGTTGCCTGATTTGCTTTTACACCCACAAAGTGTTGAAAGGGCATTAAAATTAACAACTGCAGCTTCCCAATGAGTCTATGGAATGGAAGCAAAACATAGGCACATCATTACAAAAGTTTTATGCCATGAAATGAGGCCTTCCTTTGCTTCAAAGAGCTCTTATGTAGAGCAGTTTAATATGATGCCAAAATAGAAATTGATATTTTATTCACACAGCACGTTTTTTTGCTATGTCTTTTGTAACTTTATGCCTTACAATTTTTATATAAAATCGAAACTTAAAAGACCCACTATTAATAAGCAGTAGATTTTTAGAGTAGTGTTCAAATTGCAATGGTAGTTTATATTAAAATCATCATCCCTTGATTTGTTCCTAGCAAAGTTCATATTTGTTTGCTTTTGTTTCATTGATAACAGAAAAAAAATAACTGTTTTACAATATCTTGTAATGTTATTACTGACGTATCTCAATTAATGAAGTAAAATGCAGTTTATCTGAGCTGTTGGGGTGAGGTGGGGGTTTATAATTTCAATTTAATTGATTTTTTTGATATATTGTATTTATTTCATTTGAATAATATAAATTGACAAACTTTTCTGGATTTAAATTATAAATATCTTAAGCAATTTCATCTTCTACTCTAATAGCTTCATGTCTCGCACCTCTCGCCTGTGGAACTCCCTTCCCTTTTCCTGTTTCCCTGTGAGCTATAATCTCCAGCTATTCAAGTGTAATGTCAATCGACATCTCCAGTTGCCTTGATCTATCCACTACCCTCATCCTTTCTTCTATCACTCCTATCTGATCTTGCTCTAAATTTTCTGTACCCCCTTGCGTCCTAGTGGCTTCCCGCCTTGCTTGGGGTGAAATGCTTAAACAAAAAAAAAAAAAAAATCTAAATGTATGCAAAACAAGGATTTTCTAGTGCTTCATATTAGACGATCTTTTAAACTAAATTCTCAAAAATTGGTGCAAGTTACAAATCTACTTTTTGGTGTCAGTACTTATCATACCAATACCCAACTTTCCCTGGGTGATTCTTTTTGATATTCAAAAAAAATTAAAAATCAACCTACCCTAATATATATATATATATATATATATATATATATATATATATATATATATATATATATATATATATATATATATATATATATATATTATTCGAAAGAAAGTAATGTATATTTGTTAATTCGTCAGATTTGTTACCACTTTAAACTTTATTTTTAGTGGATACGTGTATTTGAGTAGACACTTCGTTTAATTACTAAATAGTTTATGTATTTTCGTCTCCCGGTCTGGTTGTTAAAAAAATCTTATTAAAGAAAATATTGGGCTCTCCTGCAGGATTCGAAGCTGTATATCCCTGGCCATAGGGAGCTACCGCTACATCCGGCAAACTCTAACCAACCGAGGAGAGCGGAAAAATCACTAAAATCAACTAAAAATGAGATTATGTGTTTGTATATCATTGAATTAGTTCATTATTTTTTTATTGTAGCAATCAGTGGCTGGGCATTACATCATTTTTCTCTACCACTATTCAACCGGTGGCCGGGCATTACATCACTTTTCTCTACCCCTATTCAACCGGTGGCCGGGCATTACGTCATTTTTCTCTACCCCTATTCAACCGGTGGCCGGGCATTACATCATTTTTCTCTACCCCTATTCAACCGGTGGCTGAGCATTACATCATTTTTCTCTACCCCTATTCAACCGGTGGCTGAGCATTACATCATTTTTCTCTACCACTATTCAACCGGTGGCGGGCATTACATCATTTTTCTCTACCACTATTCAACCGGTGGCGGGCATTACATCACTTTTCTCTACCCCTATTCAACCGGTGGCCGGGCATTACGTCATTTTTCTCTACCCCTATTCAACCGGTGGGTGGGCATTACGTCATTTTTCTCTACCCCTATTCAACCGGTGGCTGAGCATTACATCATTTTTCTCTACCCCTATTCAACCGGTGGCCGGGTATTACATCATTTTTCTCTACCACTATTCAACCGGTGGCTGAGCATTACATCATTTTTCTCTACCCCTATTCAACCGGTGGCTGGGCATTACGTCATTTTTCTGTAGCCCTATTAAACCGGTGGCTGGGCATTACGTAATTTTTCTCTATCACTATTCAACCGGTGGCCGGGCATTACGTCATTTTTCTGTAGCCCTATTAAACCGGTGGCCGGGCATTACGTCATTTTTCTCTACCACAGTTAAACGGTGGTCAGGGCCCAAAGGCTTAAGTATGAAGTGAGGCCTACATTTTCTAGCGCAAATTTATAAAGTATTAATAACTGAAATTTCTTTTATTAGTGTTATTTTTAAGCTCAAAATTACCATGAAGTAATGTTAAAACTTGAGAATTAAAATGGCCAATTTAGATTTGAAAGTTTATTCTCTTGCTGTCAGCGAAGTATTTAGGTCCCGAACTAGTAAAAATGGAATAAAACAGACGATTAACCCTTTGAGCCCCGCGTTCCTGAACAATTTTAACCATTCTGCCTGAGCTCCCGAGCGGAAATTTGCAAATAATCGGTATGTAATATTTCACGGTAGATACAAAAATAGTTACAAGTATTTACCCACCGTTCAACCGGTAGCAGTGAATTACGTCATTTTTCTTTACCACTGTTCAACCGGTGGCTGGACATTGTCATTTTTCTCTACCATCGGTAAAGCGGTATTCAGGACTCAAAGGGTTAAAAAAAAACAAAAAAAAAAAAAAAAACAATCATTAATGCTTCCAAACAAAGATTTTTTTATTGTTTCATGCAATACAAAGACTAAGGTAGTCCCAAAACAAAATAACAATGCATACTTACTCTCATGAATAGTAAATATGCAGGTGCAAATAAGAAACAATCAAGACCGTATCACCAAAACACTCTGCTGCTGTCGGCTGCTGCAGAAAGTTGTAAACAGCGTATTGCGCTGTCTCCGAAGCCGCTCAACAAACTTATAGCGGCCGTTTTTTTTTTTTTTTTAAAAAAAGTGTCAGGTCACTGCGTGCTGGATTATAGAAGTCGGGCTGTACATCAAGAGTTGCTTGAAAATATTCCATGAAAGGAAAAAAAAAGCCACCTTCAACTTGCGGGAATAAAATCAGTAACACAATCTCAAAAATAATGATAAAAGAGGATGGAGATGAGGTAAATATGGACAAAAGTGTCCGCAATACGACATCGTGTCAAAAGAAAGGTTTTTCCCATGACACCGCTATTATTTTAACTACCTTCACTTCGCCAATGTTTATTGTTTTAAAAAAAAGGATGATTAGAATTGTAATAAAAACTTAAAGAAATGTTGATTTTCTAAGTGTAGATTAGATGTGGCACAAGGCCAAAAATCCAGAGCGATCCTGTGATGATCGAACTGACTATTCAGTCGTAACGGTTCCAGCGTGACAATCTTGTTAACCCTTACACCACGTCGAAGTGCCTAAAAAAGCAAAGCATATGAAAGTGAATTTATACATTTTCTTTGTTCTTGAGAATTGTCAACAAAAATAATAAACATTATTTACTTATTACATTGTTTATTTACACTACTTATTTATTACATTGTTTATTGGAATGTTTAGCAAAACATCAGCAAATTGCCACTTGAGTCAAACCTTGTAAAATGGTAAATAATAAGGATTTCCTTATAATTGGTTAACATATTTTAGTAATTTAATAAATGTGTCGAGTTATTTCCTCCTAATTTTCGAAACTGCTCCTAGGGGACGCTTTCTGGCACTATAAATACTCCACGATAATTATTTGCCGTCTCTTCTTACTTTTTCCCAGTCTTCAGTTGGAGATTCGTCTCCAGCTAAGCTAGTGGAACTCACTGCCTTCAGGCAGAGAGGAACCCAGACGAGGCTATGCGAAAGAGTAGTCTCGTCTGGGGTAGTAGACAGATACCCGACCCCGTTTTTTACGGGGAATTTTTGCCCGAGCCTACAGGCTCGGGTAGATCCTTCTTACTTTTCCCCTTATACAACGGCATGTAAATTTCTCGCGGAAGAATGCGTTGCCGTTTTGGGAATAGCATGAACAATATACACACACACGTATGTACGCACATTCGCTCACTGCATATAATTTGGACCAAAACATTTTCCCCATTCATTTGTTACACACGTTATTGTCTTTCTCACTTGTAAACCTTTGCTGTTAATAGATTATCATTTGTTTGTACATATATACTGGTCCTTTTTGTTCTTCAAATTTCTTTAGGCGGACTCATACTCTGAGTCTGTGATGTTTGTTGTGGACATTTCAGGAGACACACGTTAAACGCGTTCACCGGCCCGCAACAAAGTTTATAAATTTATGAATAAAACATCGTTTTTATATTTATTTCTTTATGAATTAATAAATGATTGTAATGCATTAGTTTTAATTGTATCAGTTTTTATAATATTGTAGATATAAAATGATTCTTGTAAATAAACAATCGAATAAATAGTGTTTCATATTTTTGTTGTAAATTCTCAAGAACAAAAAAGAATATATAAATTCTCTTTCATCATATGTTTAGATTTTATTTCAATTCTAATCATTGCTTTTTGAAACAATAAACATTACAAAAGAGTGAAGGTAGTTAAAAAAGCGGTGATATGGGGAAAAAGGGGAAAAAAACTGTTCTTTTGACACTCCGTATCATTTCAGGCACGTTTGACCATGTTTTCCGACGATGATATCCCAGCAAACGGATGCGAAATAACAATTTTAAACAACGAGTAAAAGAAAGCCAATGACAGTAACAGAGAAAAAAAAAATCTTTTAAAGTTTAATATTTGGCAAATGTGGGAGTTTTGGCAATCATGGTTTTTTTTATTTGCCTTATTTATTCCCTTTTGTCGACGCCATGTCTCCTTGAAAGAATAATGGAACATTTCATTTATTGCAAAGAAATTCATAAAATTAGGAAAAAGTCGATAACCGGATACTAAACGAAAACATTAAAAAAACAAACTCGGTTTAATATCTCGTAGCATTAAAATGATATAGATATATATATATATATATATATATATATATATATATATATATATATATATATATATATCTGCAGACGTAAAAACGAATAATGTACGGAAAGAAATAGTTATCGAATAATACATTTTGCATAAAAAATCTTTTTTTTTCTGATGAAAGCATTATTTTGTTTTAATTGTTCATAGAAAGAACAAAAGATTACCACTAGTTTTTAATTGCATGACACAAAACAAATAGTGATGATTATCTTACAACACCATACAGCATTTTATGAAAGGCAATAGGATATACGGGGGCATGGTTGAGATCTATATATATACCAATCCTCATGGTACAGCACAGTTTGATAAGTCAAAAACTTATGTACGAATTTTAAAATTTTGGTATACAAACAAGGACATTTTTTTGAAAGTTTCAGTTGAAATAGTTTGAAAAATACAAATAAAAGAATACAAAAATGCTTTAGCAAGGCATTATATTACTTACACTAATGAATGTTGACACATTGATATGACAGAGCAATTCTTTTCCTTTACAAACGCGCGGGTTACAAAAATATGGCGACAAAAATTTATTTTGCAGATCAGAATTCGTTTGCATACGAAAATTCCAAATAGAAACAATGAAAATTCATGCGAAGTGACAAAATGTTTGTTTTGTTTAAAAACATGTAATAATAATAATAATAACAATAATAATAATAATAATAATAATAATAATGCCATAGGACGCTTCTTATCAGAAAAAAGGCTGATGGAATTTCACAATACTCAGATATTTCACATGAGTTTTATTGCGGATAGGGTAACATCACAGTAAAGAATGATAATATTTGGCAAGGGATAGTGCAACTAAGAAAAATAGGGCTTAGTATAAATGGACCCGTATGGAGCTCTGGTCTGAGAGTTGTAGGGTTAACCGTCTTGATAAGCGAGTGGTTCGACGTTGTTATTTATGAACCTGTTTTTGTAGGGAACTCATTTCTCCATAGTCTATTTGTTTTTCTCATTAATTTTTAATGAAAACATGTATTAGGGAGAGATTGTTGCCTAAGTACACAACTATAGACATATATCTATATATATATTATTGTGTATTTGATCAGCAATCCATTTTTTTTATATACGTTTCATTAAAGACGTTTGAAAATCTATCTATCTATCTATCTATCTATCTATCTATCTATCTATCTATCTATATATATTATAATGTCATATATATATGTATATATAGATGCATATATATGTGCGTGTGCGTGCGTGTGTGTGTTTTAAGCATTTCACCCCAAGCAAGGAAGGAGTCCCACTAGCACGCAGGGGGTTACAGAGAGTGAAAGTGAGGGAAAAGAGTGGGTGGAAAGGGGAGTGAGGAAAGGAAAAACGTACAGGGATCAAGGCAACAGAAGATGGCGATTGACGTTTCATTTATCATTTATTTTTTAAGTTTGTAGTTATCAGGGACACAAGTGAGAGTAAGGGATTTTCACTGTCGGTAGGTACGAGGAAAGAAACTGTTGAAGTAGAAGTGGCGGTTATATTTAACTATTTCAGCAGTAATTGGGTGGGACCTAGATGCCAATCTAGTAACACGCTTAAATTCATGTAGTCGAAGCATCATGGAAAAAAGCTCGCCAGAGCAGTTGCCATGAAAATATTTGTAGAAAAGACAAAGGGAAGCCACATCACGCCTGTGAGAATGTGTCTGAAGTCGAAAAGACAATTCAGAACAGATTACATTACAGAACCTTTATTTGGATTTTGTGAAGAACCTAGAGATGAACGTCATGGTCACCAGACCAGATATGGCAAACGTATTCAATGCAAGGACGAATGGTAGATTTTTAGATATAAGAGATGGTTCAATGTAGTTGTTCCACTTTAAGCCAGTTGAAAGCGTGAGGACAAGAATGCGCAGTGAGACGGCCTCATGGAGACGAGCATCTACTATGCTGACGAGGGGTAGGAACGTTCCTCTATGGTCATTAAATGAGAGCAGCTTAGTTTTGGAGGCATTCAAATTTACAAGCCATTTCCTGCCCCAGTCAATCACTGATTGTAGGAACTTTTCGGGAGCAGTGGCCAGGTTAAATTTGTCAGTGTTGACAGGCTTACTATTGAGTGAGAAGTAAATGAATATATCTATATCTATCTATGTATATATATATATATATATATATATATATATATATATATATATATGTGTGTGTGTGTATCTGTGTCTGTGTCTGTGTGAGTCTGTGTCTGTGTGTAGATAGATAGATAGATAGATAGATATGGTGTCTTAAAATATATATAGATATTTTGAAGCTTTTTCAAGAACTAATTCAAACAACAAGAACCAACGTTCATCCTAGTTAAATAAATGCATGCTCTTATGATTTTGTCATCACATACTTTCAAATTGACAGTCATTATGATCCAGACATTGCTAATTAAACAACACAATGGGTTCACTAGCAGCAATAAACATTTCAATAGGTTTCTTCGATTTCTGTGAAAGCTTTCCAATATTCTTCCTTGCTTCACAGGGCATCGCTGATATCTGTGGTCTTCAGAAGCAGTTTTTGTGTACAGTAGCAGCTTCAAAGTTATCTCTAATTTTGTGAGATTGTAAGCCATGTGAGTAGATCTGAATGAAACTCTCTTCGGTACAGCCTTGGATCTCCAACAGTATTTTCGTACTTCCAGTACCATTTCAGGATGAAGTTGCTTTGTTCAAAGCTAAGCCTGGGTGACATTAGTAATACCAACATATAAAACTGAAAAGAAAGCAAGTTGACTTGAGCTATACACTGTAAAATTGTGTATACATTTTTTGAGACACCTTATATTTACATATTGCCTAAATATGAAATCTTTAAATTGTTAGTCATCGTTTTTTTTTTAAAGATATATATATATATGTGTGTGTGTGTGTGTGTGTGTGTGTGTGTGTAGAGAGAGAGAGAGAGATAGGTTATGATAAAAATGTATAGATATTTTGAAGCTTCCTCACTATTACACGTAAAAAGAACCAATTACATCTAAGTTAAATAATGCACATGAAGATGGTATTTATCGTGAATGTATGCTCTTCAGATTTTGTCAGCTCCTATCTTTCAAGATGATGTCCGGCAATGCTGACCTCGTGACGCCATGGAATCAGAAACAGCAAGCAACATTTCGATAGTTATTTGGTTGCATTCTTGCTCCATGGAAACTTTTCTTTCGGTGATTAATGCTGACCTTGTAACGTAGCTTTTATATTTTAATTATCCTCACAAAAACAAAAACAAATCTAATGGGGTGAGGTCCTGTGAACGAAGAAAACGTAAAAGTGTGTATACATGTGTATGTGTCAGTGTGTGTGCGCTATTGCATGACTGTATGATTTCATCTATGTCGACAAACATATGCATCTGAAAAAAGTTGCGAAACGAATTCCACAGCTAATTTTTTCGTCCTGTTCATGTTCATATAATTACTTTTCCTCCTGCTTGATTAAATAGCTTATTTCGTTATGAAAATTTTCTCAGAGTTAACCTGTAGAAAAAGACAATATATATAATTGTAAAAGACAATAGGAAAACTCTATTTGCCAACGCGTTTCGTCCGATGTGGACTTTTATAAGGCAAAAACAAAATGAATTTATTAAACAAAGTAACTAATAATAACAAAACAAAATGTCTTTAGCAACTGGAAGAATTTCACCTTTCTTAATAGAATCACAACACTCCCAAACAAACGTACACAACAGTATCAATAAATCAAAAGAAAATGGTTGAATCCGTCAACACAGCAATAAAAACAATATCTCCACACGTGACAGTAATTGACGTAATTTTCAGTTAACAGTATGAAAATAGCGTTCTCTAAATTCTTATAGTTGCTAAGGACATTTTGTTTTGTTATTTTAGTTACTTTTTTTAAATAAATTAATTTCGTTTTTAACATGAAAAGTCCACATCGGACGAAACGCGTTGGCAACTATTATAGTTTTCCTATTGTCTTTTACATTTATAATTATTTCGTTTTATAATAGACTTTTTAGAATGGAATAATGAGAGTAACAACTGTTTTAAAGATGGATGCTGAAAATTATCTCACATCTTAATGATTTATCAAATCAGTACGTTTTACACATGATTAACAAACTTTTCATTATTGCCAAAATGCGTGCCCTGGAAAATGCAAAACAGTTTGCGACATACAATAATAATTCAAATATAATTACTTTGACGATGAAAAGCATTAGACCTTTACTTTTTAATTTTCCGGCTTTATTATTAACGTTGATTGTATAAAGACTGTAGATATTTGAAGTAATAATTTAATAAAATAAAGCTTTTATGCTGAGGATATAAATAAACACGTCTATTATTTAGAGTAATAAATAAATAAATTTGCTCACTGAGAACTTACTTTTTCTAGGTTATGCTAAAGGAGAAGTTGTACTCATAGAAAATCTTAGATGCAACACACTTTATTTAACGCATAAAGAGTGAATGTGCTAAAATTGACGATAATGTCGAGTTATTGCATCAAATTCACGTGAATCTTGCAAAGCCCATAAATTTTTGGATCACAAATGATGGAAATCATATTAAAGATGTTATTTGTTAATATTCCAATTCAATAAAATATTGTTGAAAATTTAATTTCTTGAAAATAAGCATATTTTTTGCCAATGTGTCCAGACTTTATGGACACCCTATATAATGACAGCAGCTTGAAACTGGCGTTTGTTTTTGCTGACGATTTCTGGTGTGTTCTAGCTTGAAACCTTCGTTCAGTTGCGAGACGGACTTTGTTGAATTTTAACGTTTTGGCATCAAATTAACGTCTTAAAGACAGAAGATGACACATCGCACTTACATCGAATTTCGAAAACGAGTAAGCGTCGGAACTGCACCCCACCCAAAAAAAAAAAAAAAACAAACATTCAGATGGTTTATTTGGATCGTGGTCCAGCTCTTCGGACGGTTAAAATGGGTTGGGCAAATTTCGTTCCGGTGATTTTATACTAAACGATCAACCACACACCGGACGACCCTCCGACGTCAATTAAGACTCTCTACTTGCTATATTAGAGAATAAACTAAAGATTTAGTCGGTAGCGATTGCTATGGAGTTTGAAAATCCATATCTTCAACTGCCCTTCGCCATTTGAAGAGAATTGGGTTCATGAAAAACGGTCGATTTTGGTAAATTGAAAAGGTGTCATTTTCTACTAGGACAACGCAAGGCCACCTGTTGCACAACAGAGCTTGCAGAAGTTTAAAGAGTTGAATGGGAAACCCTCCAGCATTCACTGTATTCCTATGGCTTGGATCCTCCGGATTTTCATTTGTTCCGGTCTCTACAGAACAATTTTTAAAAAAATGACTCTACAGAGGTTTCTACGTCTACGAAAATGGCATCAGCAAGTTTCTAAAACGATAGGAGATAGCTGATAAAAACAGCTATTAGGTTGGTGCAAAAATAATGACGTAATAATGTCGTTTTTTGACGTATTTTTAACGTCAAAAAACGACGTACTTGTGAGTATGTAACATTTTGTTTTTTCACTGATAATTTTTTTTTTTTTGTGAATATGTAAACTTCTGTTTTTAATTTTAAAATCAGGATCGAATTTTTGCGATCATCTAATACATAACTCATAAGCATTGGCGAGAAATATTCTGTAAAAAGTTCTAATAAATTGACGAAAAGAGTTTTTTTGCATCTTTTTTGTTCAGTCTTGAGGTGTAAAAAATACATGTGTGCAGTGAGAAAAATGGCGGGTAAAAACTGAAAATACATGTAACCAGTTTATGTGTTTTAAAAGAAACATATTTGAAGCGATTGCGTTACTGCTTTGCTCATTGTTGTTTACGGTATCACAACGATAGTGTTCGAACAGTTAATAAAATGAATTCCGTATTATTATCGAGAGAAGTGTTGAATGTAAGTATTTCATGAGGTCAGGCTTGTTTTAATATTATCTTGGATTTATTATTAAACTGGCTTAAAAGCTACACGCCATGCAGACTTTTATGCTAGATCCTGTGGAGGGCTAATTGGGCCTCCGACCCAAAACTAAAGCGGCCTCTGGTCAAGCTTAGAAAACAACAAAGATAATTTTGAAGAAATAACTTTGAATTCTTCGATTCACTTCACTTTGACACTGACTCGGGCTATAAGACCAATTCCGGCCAAAAGCCCGATTTGGGCCGAAATTCCAATTCAGGCCGAAAATTGAGTTCTTCAAATCACAAACTCTGTGGAACTTCAATTGAGTTGAGTTCTTCAAATACAAACTCTGTCGAACTTCAATTGAGTTGAGTTCTTCAAATACAAACTCTGTCGAACTTCAATTGAGTTGAGTTCTTCAAATACAAACTCTGTGGAACTTCAAAACCTCACGTCACGAACCTTTCAGTTTAGCTCTGATTTCTTGGCCTTTTGAAGAAACAAAATTGATTTCTTCAATTCACAGAGATTTGGAGATATTTTAAACTGAATTTAAAAAAAAATTTTTTTTTAAATTCATAAAGAGTTAGTGTTACTTTAAACTCAATATAAATTAAAATATTTTAAAATCTCTATTTTTTTTCAGTTATTTTAAAATTTTAAATCTTCCCTCCTCATCCGGACACAAAACCCAATGCTGGATGTTCAAGCGCCAGATAAAGGGCATATTTTCAATCCTGAGATCAACCTGATTGTAAAAAGGTATGATATATCTATGTAGAGCAAGTGTGGCCCGAGATAGAACGGTTTCCGATATACGGACGGACAGAGAGAATTTGCTGTTTATTTATTTGGATATAGTATTAAGCAAGTTTCTTTTCGAGAATAAAAAAGGAAGTATGTTGGTTCGTATCTTTCTAGAAGCTGATTCTTTATTTGTTTTCCATACTACAAGGCCGTAGAATGACGATCTGGAATTTGCAGGTGATAATGTCACTCGGAAACGATACAGGTAGGACAATAACTGAACAGTTTTCATTAAGACAGAAGATGGTGATTGATATGGGATTTAAATTTTTGAAGATCATAGGTGACAGGGAAGCAAGAAACCATAAGTGAGCTTCACAGGCGAGAAAAGAAGAGAAGTTACAGTTACCTCCAGCTATTTCAACATTAAAACAACGAGACCTAATTGCCAATCTAGTAATGTGTTAACTTCATGCTATCGAGGTGCCAGGAGGCACAATAGAGTAATGGATAGCGACTAGGATTGAGGAAGAGAACCGAGTTCGAATCTCAGTCGAATCCATTACATTCACTTACGTGCTAATGCCCTTGGTAATCCTCTTCTTGTCCCCAGTCTAGGAGAAGGACAATTCTGAATTCGAAATCTGCGGAGAGTCGTTTGGGGAACTTGTGGCATACAGTATACCATGTCTTTGTATTCGGCCCTTCAAACAGTGTGGTTAGTTCTGCACAAAGCCTTTACCACTATAATCAAATCTTATGTGCAGGTTGTCTGGCTGTCAGTTCCTAGGAACTGGGTTGCCTTACCCTCATACATCGTAAAAGGTTTCTCCGGTAGGCACGAGTCAACTGCCCGCGTGGATCAACGACGGGAGATTCCACGATCGAGATACCAAAGAAGAAAATATTACCATGAAAATATTTATAAAAAAAGACACAAGGAAGCGACGTCTAGTAAAAAAATAATAATAAATATTTTCATTTTTATGTTGCAAATTGTTTGGTGGACATCTTATTTCTATTAACAACCTTTTTTTTTTATTTTAATATTTAATAAAATTAAAAATTAAAAATAGCATGTCTCTTCAGGATCATGGCTCGCCACAGATTCCCTTTTCTTTTCTTTTCCGTGAAGTGGAATACCATATTGAGAATCTTTCCCGGGAATATAAAGGTAATTCTCGGATATTTGGCTTTGCCCACGGTTTTGAATTCAGACTTGACATTCTCTCAGAATAGCTGCCAGCCAAGGCTAGAAAGCCTAGTTAACCCTTCTATTTAACTCGTAGCTGGGTCGGAGAAGAAAAGATGGATTTATATCTTTTCCCAGTGCATTAGTGCGAAAGTAACAGACACGGCTGAAAATTGAACTAGGTTTGCATATTTCCCTTTCGTGCCCACAGCCGTTACGCTACCCACACATCCATATATATATATATATATATATATATATATATATATATATATATATATATATATATATAATTAAATAAATAATTATATATATATATATATATATATATATATATATATATATATATATATATATATATATATATATATATATATATAGTTAAACCTAGAGAGCCAGACAAACCTACCAAGGTTTCACCTAAGCGGATCGTCAGAGAATGTCTTCTCTACTTACTGTATCGAGCACTTTATTTAGTTATTTTGCCTACTCGTTTCGGTTTTTTTTTCTTTGGGCTTTGGACTTGCATGCTAGACGATTATTTTCGGCTAACGTACACGTTCTTGGTTCTTACTATTTTTTTATACCTTTTTTTCACTTTGGTATTGGTTTGATTATTTGAAAATCTAAATACCGAAGGTTTTCTGAACGAGTATAATTTCTTATACTTATAAGATTACTACTACTACTACTACTACTACTACTACTAATAATAATATATATATATATATATATATATATATATATATATATATATATATATATATATATATATATATATATGATCGACTCTCCCGTCGAGATTCGACGTATGAGGGTCAAGCAGATCAGTTTCCAGGAAACCGACAGCCCGACACCGGCACATGAGATTTGATTATAGTGGTGAAGGCCTCGTGCAGGACCATCCACACTTTTTGGAGGGACGAATACAGAGACTTGGTGCACCGAATGCCACAAGGTTCCCAAACGACCCTCCGCAGGTTTTGAATTCAGAGTTGTCCTTCTTCTAGACCAGTTGCCATCCAAGGCTATAGAACCCAGTCTGTCCTGCTATTTTACCCATAGCTGGAGGGAGAAGGAGAGGATTCATACCTTTCCCAAGGGTATTAGCACGTAAGTGAATGTAATGGATTCGACTGGAATTCGAACTCGGCTCTCCTATTCCTCAATCCAAGCCTCCTACCATATATATATATATATATATATATATATAAAATAAATTGTTATATATATATATATATATATATATATATATAACTAAGGATTTACGAGTCATGTAGTAGCTTTAGACGCATAAATTGGAAATGAATGGGACGTAAAGTGGGATTAATAGACTCGTAAATTGGGGAATAATAAGAGCATAAAATGGGAACTGTAGGCGCGTAAGGTGAGACTAATAGGCGCGTAAAGTGGAAAATAATAAGCATATAAATGAAGACTAGTAGGCTCAGAAAGTGAGAATAATGGGCGTGTAAAGTGGGGAATAGTAGGCGCGTAAGGTGGAGTAACAGATACGTAAAGAATGAATAATAAGTGCGTATACTGGGAATAATAGGCGCATAAAGTAAAGAATAATAGCGACAGAAAGAGGGAAAAATAAAAGCGTAAAGAGGGGGAATAATAGGCGCGTAAAGAGGGGGAATAATAGGCGCGTAAAGAGGGGGAATAATAGGCGCGTAAATGAGAGTAGACAAGTAGAATAAAAATACACGCCTATCTATTCAATTCCGCAGTATAAATGCGAAAGATACTCGAAATATTATCGGTCCTACCTACTTTCTGAAATCAGTATTCCAATGATTTGTTACGGAAATACTGATTTTGGAACGTGAGTCGGACCGGGATCGTTTCAGGAATGTCCTCGTAGAATTTTGTATTAATTTAAATATATATTTTTTTTACTTTTTTCATATTGTTTAGGTTTACAAAAGCTAAGAAGTTGTGGAGAGCCATGATCTGAAGAGACATGGTACGTAATAGAAGAAAATTTCTGTTATAATTATTTATAGTAATATCACTGATCATTGAATAAACAGGAGTAGGGTTGGCTGAAAAAAAGCAGTAGTAGTAACTTTTTAAATTGATTTCAGTGATTTGTTTTTACGGCTTATCAACCCCTTACCAGATATTTAGAGCCAGAAAATATTTTTAGATTGTAAGTATTTTGGGGATATAATAATGATTTTCTGATACAAGTCCTACTAATTAGCCCATATATTGGGGGTGAAGAGGCGAATTCATACCTTTCACAAGGATATTTGCGCTATTTGCGATGTAAGTAGATATAATGGAATTGAAACTCCACTCGATTTACTTTTCAGAGCCGTTATCCATTACACCACCTGCACATCTAAGATTACAGCACCTGGTATTCCCAAGCGGCTACCTACCAGGATTTACGTTGCTTAACTTCAGTAATCGTACTAGAGTAATAGTGGAAATAAGACCAGTAATACTAGTTGTAATATAACATGTAATATTGAGATAGAACTGATATGGAAGCACAATTTCTTTTTCCAATAAAACATTATGAGCCCTACTAAAAAGAAAATCGGTAAAATTCTTGGACTTTGTAGAGTTTTTAATTTTTCAGTGCCTATTTTTCATCAATCTCGAAACTATTCCAATGTTGAACGAGGAATAATTCTTTCTTTGGACATTGAGATCAAATTCAGAACAATTTGAAGACAGACACAAAATAACTGTTTCAATGATACTTCATAGAAAAACTAAATGAAAACAATCAATAAACATTTTATATTTTGTCTGGAGTGCAAGGGTAAAAAGAGGTTATCATTCCTTGGATTAAAAAAATATATATAGCAAAACACTGGCCAAAAAAGATTTATAAGTATTTTTCGGAAAATTGAGAGCAAAATACTTCACTCAAAATTACGCTTCTTTCCGAATTTGCATGCAAACGTAGAGGCTAGATATCTGTTTGAATTTACATGCAAATGTAGAGGCTAGATATTATCTGTCTGAATATGTATGCAGACACAGAGGCTAGATATTATCTGTCCGAATTTACATGCAAACATAGAGGCTAGATATTATCTGTCTGAATTTACATGCAAACGTAGAGGCTAGATATTATCTGTCTTAATATGCATGCAAACGTAGAGGTTAGAGATTTTCTGTCCGAATTTGCATACAAACGTAAAGACTAGATAATTACTGTTCGACTTTGCATGCAGTCATAGCGGTCAAAGATTTTTTTGTCTGAATTTCCTTGCAGACATAGAAATTAACTGTCTGAATTTGCATGCAAACGCAGATGCTAGAGATTTTTTTATCACATTTTGCATACAGACGTAAAGGTTAGAACTCTTCTGTCCGAATTTGTATGTAAACATAGAGACTAGACATTTTCTGTCCGAATTTACATGCAGACGTAGAATCAGGAGCTTTTCTGTACGAATTTGGATGCAAACGAAGGGGACAGAGATTATCTGTTCGAATTTGCAAGCAGGCGCAGAAGCTAGAGATTATTTGTCCACATTTACATGAAAAGGTAGAGAATAGACAATTTCGCTGCGAATTTGCATGCAAACGTCCAGGCTGAAGACTATCCCTCTAAAAGTGTTTAAGCAAACGCCTTTTGTATAAAATTGAAGCAGATTAATGTAACATGATTCAAAATGCCTTTCTTCACATTTTATTGTCTGCCAATATGTTAATACATTAAGGATAAATCGACGAAAGCTTGTCTGAGAAACGCGAAGATAGTCGAGTGAGTATTTCACTACAGAAACGTCGAAAAAAAATTTAAATTAGCTGCCGACTGAATTTGAAACGCCAATAAGGACACACAAATATACCTTTGGAAATTAAAGCAGAACAGGCTGCACAACCAGTGACAGACGCATTCACAGACACACAAATACAGAAAACGCGCTTTCATTTTCCTGGCGTTTGGACTGAGGCGAAAGTGTAATATTTTGAGATGGGAGAAGGCGACCGGTTCCGAGGATTGCAACCCTGTGGTAGTAGCTTCATCGTTGCACTAAGACAGGTGGGCTCAGTGAAATATGGACTTCAACGTGACAGTTGTCGCAGAGGCTAATGAAGTTGCTCGTTGACCAATATGTATATGCATGCATATGAGTACCCTACATAAAAAGATCTTGTCTCATATCGACCTTAGTTGGAAGGTCAGGTTACTATCGTGTATTATCTGTTTTCTTCCCCTTACAGCTATGCGTGGTATCTATTCCGTGAATTTTAACCCTGTAGCAATATCTCTCGCATTGCATTAAACAGGGTTATTGACGGCAGTGTGACAAATGTCGCGAGGACTGGACGTTTGTTTTTCGTTGGCTTATTAATGCGCGTATGGACACCCCATGTTAAACCGACCTTGTGTCAAAACTTACTACTGTATAGAGGTAGGTAAATAGCGGATCAGAGTGTAGTTAATGTCTCCACTGTCATATTTTTGCTTTTGGGCAGTCAAAGGTAAAGCAACGAGGAAGCCTGGTACCGGAAACTACAACCGTTCAGCCGAACCTCCCTAATTGCAATAATGAGAAAGGGTTGTGGGATATCGACGTCAGCGTGACACTGGTCGTGAAGATTGAGTAATATTTGTTCATGGCCTCTATATACGCGTATGAGCACACCTGAATAAACCGACCTTATCTCCTATCCTGTTATGGTGGAAAAGCGGATAAATGCCAGCAGATACACATACGGGGAGAGGACGTAAAAACGAGAAGCAAAGAGAGAGAGAGAGGGGGGGGGCTTCGGTTAGATCCGTATATGTCGAGAAAGATAAAAAAATAAACACGTAGAATTGTACAACTGCCTGAATTCTTGCCCTTTCTCTCTCTCTCTCTCTTTCTCTCAACCACCCCACACACATACACATGCAGAAGGTAACAAATATTTAAAACGAAAAATATAATTATAAAAAAATAATTGATGCGAAAAAGAAATTGATAGATTCCAACCTGCTTCTGAAGATATCCTGAAGGATGATAAGTCCGATAAAAATAATTTAAAATATATTCATATTTTCTCACGCAAATAGATTCTATACATATCTGACAACGAAAGATAATAGCGATGTTACCAAGCATACAAATTAAAAATGGCGGCAGAGGCAAACAGATAACCAGCGGGAAAATGGCGGATAACAACGTGAAAATGAAAACACATCCAAAATTTCATATTGTTAACAAGTTATTTTTTGGAGGAGAGGATCATCATTATTTTTACTTTGTGTGTCGCTATTAGCAGTTAGTAGTGTTGAAAGCTGCCAGAGTGAACAGACGTGATTTTTCATTAATCAAAGAAAGCGATGTTGTATTTTAAAAGGGAAATTTTGATTACTTTAATTATCCATTTATTTTTATATTTTTCGTTGTTTATTGTATCATAATTTTTGTCATATTATTACGCATTTATAATCTTTAATTATTACAATCCATATTTGTTTATTTTGTAAGATAAGTCGTGGTATATATCGATTGTTTTATTTTTTTAAAATAAGTGTTATTTAGTAAGTTTAATTTATCAAGAAAAATGTCTGGCGAAGAATTATTATATTAAGAACATTCACTACCCTGTATTTGTTAAATTACTTATACATTTGCATGGATAATTCTACTTTATTTTATATTTAAGCGTAGCATTGTTCTTTTTTTCTTTTTTGTTTTTTCTTTTTTTGAATAAGGACGTAACTTTCGGTATTGTAGGAAAGGCATTACGAGTCGTAATGTTTATTTTGTTTACCTCTGACTGTTCAGTATCGTCGATTTCCTTCCATATCATTTAATATTCAAAATTTTCTTTAACAACATTTGACTATAATTTTATTCTTTTATCCTTTTATTTATTTACTGTAAGTTACATTTTAATTTGAACGAGGACGTATTCTCAAATTTATTGAAAAAACATTTCGACCGAGTCATGACGTTATTACTATTGGTTTTGCTTCAGAATAGTCATGGTTTAATAACAAAATAATAATAAAAATAGAATGTTGATAGCTTTTTACTTTTCTTCTGATTGATTGATTTATGTTGTCATCATTTAAAAAAAAAAATTTTTTTAACTCGTCCTTGGTATAACGGTAAACTATCTCCGCGTCCTGGGTAAGATGATAAACTACGTCCAACAGCAAGGCCTCTGATCAGGAGGTTTTGAGGAGCGTGGAACTGCCTCTTTATTGCTGGTGTTTCCAGGTCCACCTTGATCCGGGGTGGTAGCATGGGCAAATAGTTAACCACTAAACTCGGGTGAAAACACTATGAAATTGTAAAAATAAGTTTTAATAAGAGAAATACTTTTTTTTACAAAAAAGTATTACCAGCAATAAATTTTTGAAGAAAAACTTATTACCAGCAATACATTATTACGAGCAATACATTTTTGAAAAAAAAAAAAAATATTACCAGCTATATATCTTTTTAAAAAATATTACCAGCGATACATTTTTGGAAAAAAATTACTAGCAATAAAAATTTTGTCGGCATTAAATAACTCATTGAGTTTGATATACCGTAAAACAAACCAAACCAAACCAAACCAAACCTGAATTCAATATTTTTATTCAAATTTTAATTAAACTATTTATCTCGTTGATTAACCCATAGCAGGGAGAAGAAGAGGTGGATTCATACTTTTACCAAGGGTATTTGCGAGTAAGTAAATATAACGAACCCAACTGGATTTGGAACTCGGCTTTCCGATTTCCAATTCTGAGCGGTTATCCATTACACCACCCATACATCCATGCTTACAGCACCTGGCATTCCCAAGTCACCCATCTAGGTACTAACCATGTTCGATGTTGTTTAACTTCGGTGATTGTACGAAAACTGGTGTTTCAACGTGATATGACCGTAAGCAAAGCGGTAACGCCACTAAAACGCGAGAGGCCAATGGAAGTCAACGAGAATGAAAAGATTTTAGAAGGAACCGGAAACCTAATACTAAATAGGAATCAAAGAGTAAACCCTTACTCTTGTGCAAAAGACCGGTGGGGTGAACCGGGCGATAGGCAAACCTATTTACTCATATTAATTGAAAAAATAGTAAATAAAATTTTAGAGTTTACGGGGAGACGTTAGAAGAATAGATTTGAAGTAGACTTTAGAAGGAACCGGAAACCCAATCCTAAACAGAAAACAAGGAAAAAGTCATGTTCAAAACTTGGGGAGATGAATGATCCGGACAGAAGTCTTTCTCTTGAGACCTAAGGTAAATTATTATTTTTTTCTTTCTTATGATACTATTGAAAATTTGTTTCTTCTAATTATGTGATTCGTAATCATTAATACAATTCTTTGTTTCATAAATTATTATTCCTTTTGTTTAGTACAATCCCTTACCGGGCCATTAGCGGAGACTCAGTCAAATAGAAGATAGTAAGTATATACGTTCTGTTTGCACAGATTCTGATGTTAAGAAGTAATTAACATGTACAGTGTTTATATTTATTTATATTGATAATATTGATATAAATAATATATTATCAATAATATTGATAATACTCTCTTGAGAATTATTATTATTATTATTATTATTTTTATTATTATTGAGATTGTGGTGTTCCCCAACGTTTGGGGAATGATGATCTTATATCAAGTCCTCCCCGTATATTCGACACACGATACTTTCCTTAACACATGAGCTGTCCCAAGCAGTTCTGTCACCTGTGCACTTCTAATGATATCAGGTATCCCCAAGACGTCATTTGAGCTTGTGAGAATCTTAGAGACAATCCCGAACAGGGCTACCCACAAATCAAGTTGCTACTCTCCGAGTTGCCCTGCCAGGTCTTAGTACTTTTGCATCATCATCATTATTATTATTATTATTATTATTATTATTAGTAGTAGTAGTAGTAGTAGAAGTAAACCTCTATATTTGTTTTCCTGGAAATAATTTTATTGAATTTAGTAAAATATCCAATTTTGAGACATATTTTTGAGCGTTGGACAGCAGAAAAGCATTTCAAATATGAAATAAAACAATAAAAAAATGCGATGTAAAAGAAATAAACAAATAAATAAAATCAGAAAAATTTAATAAAGAATAAATAAAAGAACAGATAATTAAATAATATCAGACAAATTAACCTTTGACACTCTGCATTATTAATATCACTTCCCTTTTCGCTGCATTCTTTTTTCAAAGCCTCGCAATTGCAGTTATCTTGTTAATTTCACTCATTTTTCTGTTGCCATAGCAGGATATCGCAACACAACTATGAAATTCAAATACACCATTGTTTAGGGATCAGAGTCAGCTTCATTGGCAGGATAAACTTTTTGTACAACAAATGAAGTCACAGAGTGATAAAGTTTGAGTAAAAAAATAAACAAATTAAAAAACAAACAAATTAAATAATGAATAAAAAAACAAATAAATAAATAAATAAAAAGCTGACAAATTAAATAATAAATAAATACATAGATAAGTAAATAAATAAAAAGCTGACAAATTAAGAAATGGACGAAATTATCATACATTTCTTTATTTGTGCTCTTTTTCTTGTCTCTTGCATTTTGATCAATGACATTTCGATCCGTTTACTCTCGCTTCTGTTCGTATTTTGTTTCTCACTTTCTTTTTAACCAGATAAAAATAACATAATTCTTTTTTTTTCTGTCTCGCTCAATGCGTGCATTGAAGACCAAGAAAAAAAGGATATTGCACAACGGGGTCCTCGAACATTTTTTTTTTTTTTTTGAAAAGTTGCCAATTGAAATCACAGGTTGACAAAATAAAACCAGGAAATTTAGCGATCGAAAAACGCTGGATTCCATTGGAGAAAATTTGAAAAACAGACAGAATGAGCAAATAGTCAACAATGACCCCGTATCCGCTATTTAGAAAAGAAAAAAGTCATATAAATAATTTTTTTTATTATAAGAAGGAAAAAAGAATTGTTACCTTTCTCCATTGGGAAGATCAGATTTGGTAGATTATGTTTTTTTGATTTTGTTTTAAGTTTATAAGTTTATTGTGTTTTTATGTAAGAAATTTGAAAAATTTGATTTTAAGTTAAATTTAAAAACATACCAGAGAGAGAGAGAGAGAGAGAGAGAGAGAGATAAAAGAATACGCGTAGAATATGATACATGTACTTCGGCATAATACAAAATGGTGGTTTTCTACTCGAATCCACCCGTCTTACCCGGGAGTTTAGCCAAACTCTATTACAGACACCTACTCAATCTACAGAACATACCCTGAGCTTACATTATAACTATGCTGAGGAGTTCTTAGTTACAGAAGAAGACGCACAATCCAGCGTGATAAATTTTTTGAAGACGGCCAGTACTCTCCAGGCCTAGGTCACAATGATTTCTAACTTCCTGCGATCACAACCGTCGACGGCTTCTGCACGGTTCCATCCACCCAATTTCATACACAACTCTTCGGTTAAACCGTGGTAAGGTTTTCAGAAAACTTTCTAGAGGTACCACGCACTGGAACCGCTTCCATCTCAACGAAAAAATCGACTATGGTTAAGAGTCAAACCCTGGTCAGAAATCGAAAAGGTTCTAACTATTCGGCCATGAGACTATACATGATCTTCTATTCCACATTTCATGGTTTGTTTCTCCAAGATGAAAACCTTTCTTGTATTGTGTTCGGACAGATCTTTTGCGAGCACTCTAAATATTATTGACACGGCCTAAGTTAAGTTTTATCTATATTTGTTTTAATTCTTTTCCAATTTAATCTTGAAACGACGGAAAGGCTTAAACGAACCTACATGCCAAACGGGTAAAATAAAACGAGAAAATTCATTTGTAAAAAGTAGTTTTATGAAACTTTTCGCTTTAATTATATATTAAAATTATAAAGATGATATTTTAACATTTTAGATTATAAAAATTAAGAAAGAATGGAAAATTTAATACTTTTTTAACACTAACTAATCATGTTCTTTAATTAAATAAAGTAAAATAGAAATATAATACTTTTAAATAATGTTATATTAAAAAAATATTGAAATTAACTTAAAAATAACTTAAAAAACAAAAGAATGAAAATAGGAATATGACGTTAATATGTGATGATGTAATTCAATAATATAATTAAATATAAGTATATATTAATTAAACAATAATAAATATACTTATTGCATATTAAGTTGATATACGGTAGTAATTTCATTTTGTTTGTCGCAATGTGCGGGTTTATATATATATATATATATATATATATATATATATATATTTGCAAAAAAGTTATTGTGAATAGCTTGAGCGATTAACTCTGCTATAACCATAATTTTATATTTAAAAATGCAACATAATTGTCTGACTTTTTATTATGAGAAGCTAGGTTCATTTTTTGTTGTTGTTGTTCTGACTGTTTGAATTTTTAAAATCCCGTATTAATTTCGTCCAGTTAACTGATGTTTCTTCCACATTTAAGGATTATTGGGGGTATTACTAACACTATTTTGTTTTGTTCCTTGCAAACAAATTTTATTTTTCATTGTAAATATTCATTGGGGTTATATATTTTAAAAAGTTGTTATTTTATCCCCCACCCCGTAGATAAATTGTACATATGGGGAGTAGTTAGGACTTTATAGAGTCCCTGAGGTATTATGGTGGCTGTACCAAGAATGGTAATAAAAAAGTGTTGCTTTGGTGCAAGGATTATTGTGGTATGTTTGGGTGAGTGATTGTGGCTAGCTAATTTTAAATATATAGACAGACGAAGACCAGCCCTCCCAATCCCCCAGTTTTGGCCTGTCCCATATTTGTACATATTTCTACAATAAATATCAGTTTAAAGCTAGTGGGACAAACAATTGTAACTGAATAATTCAAATTTGAACGTTAACCTATAGATTATATTTTGTGGTTAATACTGTCATTTTTTGGTCGAGAGTCCTGATGAGCAATTGAAAAAAAAAGTGACAACACTGAGTGAACTTTCCATAAGTATTGAACTAAATTTATTTTTGTCAACTGTATGATACTTGCTAAAGCATTTTATCTACAACTGAATTATGGAAACCTTTGCGCCAAGTTTGTGCCATTTGTGGCTTTTCCCTTAGGAAGTATGCATGCGGGCATAGAAATGCATTTGTTATAGTGTGCGAAGGCCAAGACCAGAATGGTGAGCGATTGGCCGGAGTGCCTCATGGGTGGGCATTCTGACAGTAATGGGTTTTCTTTGTCTGGGTTTTGAATATAAGTCCAAAACGGCGCGAATTCAACAGAAGGTCTCAAGAATTCTGAAACGTCGATATGCCTTCCACACCCAGGTTTGCGGCTGGCTAATGCCACCCACGGAAGGAGGCTGAGCCAATGTGCGACATGCGTTCCTGTAACGTCAGTGTTCCTACTGCATCTTAGAATGCAAGCTGCCATTCTTAATAAAACGAATACCAAAAATAAATGACCATTTTCGTTGACACCGTTTTATGTAGCGTTGGGATCCCGAGACACCACAGAACACAGCACTTTGTCTTGTTCTTCCAGTTTTATTGGCAGGCAAATACTCCCGGAAATGACGTAACCCCACGAATGCTAATAAATAGGAATCCTAGAGTTGCCACTTAGTCATTTAGAATCAAATTATAAATGAATGATGCTCGTATCATTGGAAAATGTTTAAATCATTAACTGATGATATCTGCTGATTTCCTTTGAAACATCAGCTGTTGATCTCCGCCGTTTAAGGTTTTTAATACTAAAGTTCACACAATCCAAGGCTCGCAAACTACTCGATAGTAGAGGGTTATCGTTAAAATGGCTCTGATGAGTGAGATGTGATATTAGTGCAAAAGGAGGTGGTATGAAGTAAAGATTATGAAAATAAAAAATATTGATCCTTGACTTGTAGGGTCAAGATTGCAGTCTTCAGGGAAGCATCCACACACAGCAGCAGTAATATTCCAGCAAAAGCTCAGTGAGGTTTTCTCATTATATTTGGAAAACGGAGGAAATGAGGCTGATTCGACACCGTGGAAATAGCATGACGGGTCCTCACTGTCAAGGTCTAAACTGGTGGCAATAACGAGTAAAAGTTGTAGCATAACTTACTAAAACTTTGGAGTTGACCGACAGGTACTAAGACTAGAAATACCGTATTTTTCGACTTACAAGAAGGCTGCGGCTTGGAAGACGCAACCCTAATACTGGAAAGAAATTTCTAAGAAAAATACTCGTACAACAACACATTCACCATGCATTCCACAATACTGGCCTCACGTATTGTTTACATTAATCACTCGTTCGATTTTGTTTGTATGGCAATAACATACTAGTCAAAAGCAGAAAGGCTCCCGCCGTTGCTAGTAAACAGAACATGATTAAGTTTGTGGCTCAGCCCCAGGAAGGGTTCTAGTCTTGGAAATACTTAACAGCTAAGTACGGATGTTCAATCATATAAAAGGCTGAATTAGATCGCTAAAATTATAGTGTAATGACTCAACATACAACTCCACGTCCCTATCAGTTAAGCCAATTGGGCAACCGTTGAAACTTACTTGAGCCTGGGCGTTGCTTTACATTCATCTTGGAAGACGCACACGTATTTTTCAGGGTATGTTTTAGGGGGAAAAAAGTGCGTCTTGTAAGCCGGGAAACACTGCAATCGTTTTTTTAAATACTTTTTTCTCATATTACTAGATATTAAGCACTCAAGGTCACGAATATCCGCCCCCACAAAAAAAAAAAAGGAAAAAATTATTAAATACTATAAAAGTTAAAATGTCTGTCCAGTTTGCGGTGTGGATTTATTCCTCTACTTAAGCCAAAACAAACGATGCTCGTGTCACATGATCTCTTAAATGAAAAAAAAAAGAACTTTTGAAATTCGTAATCTGGAATGATGTCGTTGCTACATTACAGCTCAGACCTGTTTTCGTTGACAGGGTGCAGTTTCTTCCAGTCAAACGCTTATGGTTTAAAAATTACTCTTCGGCCAGATCGTTACCCACGAGTGAAGAACAAAACACTTTCTAGCAGTAAACCAGATTTTATTCTTCGCTTTTAACCTACTGGTATAAGCGAACGAAGCAGATATGAGGCGTAGTGAGAGGGGAAAGTGCACAGTTCAGCGACCTTCTTCAATGTCCATTCTCCGAGTCCCGCTTCGTTCGTGTGCGTGCTTTTTCGCGTGATGGTCAGTTTTATGGATATTATTTTTTTTGTTTTGTCATCTTCGTCTAAAAATGTAATGTATCTTCTTTCTGTGACTTTCTCTCAGTTTGAGCCTCTTGCTCGGTACTGTAAAGTTGACTCCACTTGCTGACAACCATCGGTCAAAAGTAAATGTTTCCTATACTTTTTTGCGACAAGTCACGGTATCTTTAATTTAACAAGACCTCAGCTGACTCATATTGCTACATAGTGCTATTGAATAAACAGATTACGATATTTAAAAAACAATGTTTTTTTTTTAAATTCTAGAAATCACGAGGTATGTGCAAATTTTGTTTTCGCTAAAATTGGGAGATAAATTTACAATGAATTTACATGGTAAACTGGAAACTCACCTATTAACTTTTATAAAATTTAATATTTGAAAAAACAAACAAACCGTATTCGTGGCCAGACGTGGCTCATGTGTAGTAATATAAAAACACATTTAAAAAAATATTAGAGGTCGCAGTGACTATTGAAAAACTCCACCCCTAAATATATGTATTTCTACATCAATACAATAGTTGTTGTTTAAAAAGCTCTCTAGACTGACTACTCTAGACGATTGTAAAAAAAAATACTTTCACAAAAGAAATGAGATACACTGAAAGAAAAAGGAAAAAATGACTCATATTTCATTGTTGCTGTTTTGCAGATATAAGGCCTAGAAGCGAGAGGAGAAAAATAAGCTAGTACTGAAAAACAGATACACTTACTAAGCATAGATCACTTTAATCCCTTCGCTCCAAGCAAGGCAATAAAGCCACTAAGACGCAAGAGATTAGTGTGAGAGAATATGAAAAAAATATTATTGAGAAAGAACAATAAAAGAACAGAAATTAAGAAGATAGAATATAACGATGTTAAAAAAAATAGGACTAATCTAGAATTTCTGACAGATCGTGGCTAACATGGAGTCACAATAGTTATTCCTACAACTCCTACGCCACTGTCTGAGGAGCATTATAAATATTCAATATTATTGTCAATTTGGCGGATTTTTTAAACGAATTCGCCCCATGTAAGGCATTAAAGCCACTAAGATACAAAGAATTACTGGGTATAAGAGCAAAAAAAAGCCTCCATACCCCCCCCCCCAAAAAAAAAAACCAGTAACATTATTGAGGCGTGAGAACGATAGAAGAGTAATCAGGAAGACAGTAGATAACGATTGATATCGCATCTAAATCTTTGAAGATCCAATTTGACTGGAAAGCGAGAAGCCGGAAAAGAGTTCTACAAGCGAGAAGTACGATAGAAGAAACTCTTAGCATAGAACCTGCGGTTATTTATGACCATTTCAATTGTATTAAATGATGAGACCTTGAAACTTACATTAGTTTAACATAAAAATCAATAGTAAAGGGAAACTAGTCAGGGTTGAAGCTGAGAATTAATTAGTGAAACCAACTTGTTAGAAATATTTAAAATCGCAAACGCCCAAGATGGAGGCCGTGGCAGACAAAGGAGTATCTCGAAGTAGTTCCGCCATGTTATGTGAAGCAGATGTCTCATTTTTTACGCTATTTTTAAAAAGAGTAACTGTCACTTATTTTGTTAGAATTCTCACCGACATAATAATAATTTTCATTGATTTTTATGCTATTGACAATTTCGGCAATGTTTTTGTTTCTTTTACTATATTTAAAATCTCCTTTATAATGCAAGTACATTTCTTTTGTTCACTGTAACCCTACACAGTTATAAGTACTGTCTGAGTACATAGCGTGTAAATATGAGTGCGCATGCGTATGAGTGTACTTGAAAATGATTGGTTGGCTACCTATGCCGACGAACATGAACGCATATCCACACACACGCGCACGCATGCGCACATACAGACACATTCAATAACATATGCACGCAGATGTTTAAAAGTTACATGGCCGGCGCATTTTCCCCAAAGTCAGGATTTCAATAAGTAAACATTAGAATTTACTTTGGAATTGTTAGAGAAATTTTAGAAATGATATACCCGATGTGTTGAACTGCGCAATGAATAGGCGGGGTAGCGTGTATAGGCCATGAACTTTTAAGCACACATTGCTTCTGAGTCATATATTTTTATCATCACACACACAAAAACATATATATATATATATATATATATATATATATATATATATATATGGCGTATTTTTATCAACACACACACATATATATATATATTTTGCACCAACCTAATATATATATATATATATATATATATATATATATATATATATATATATATGGCGTGCTTTGATCTCTCGTGTACTTTTTCTTGAAGCCGGAGTTTCGAATGTCGCACAAAGATATATTTGGGAAACACATCCACACATATATGCATACGCATGCTGAAATATACGCTCACACACATAGACGTTGAGGCATACAGAACTCTCTGTGCATATATATAAATGTATGTATTACATCAAGCGTTAGTTTTAGCAGATACTCGTATTTAAGAAGACGCCCGGTTTACTTTAAACAGTATTTATTTCGTCTATTTGCCTGTACAGTCAACACTCATTAAAGAAAAATGTGCTCTCAACCAGGATACGAACCTACGTGTTCCTTTTTTTTCGAGTGTGAAGGCCGGTATAGGAAATAAATGCTGTCTGTAATAAAACGGAGTGTCTACTGAAATACAGGCACCTACCGAAACTAACGTTTGAAGTAATACATACATATATATATATATATATATATATATATATATATATATATATATATATATATATAAAACGTTTGAAGGAATATATATATATATATAAATATATATATAACGTTTGAAGTAATATATATATATATATATATATATATATATATATATATATATATATATATATATATGTGTATATCATTAATTAAATTACAGGCATCATGTCTGCTTTTTGACATAATACATTCATATTCACGAATAACCTTCCGTGTGTTGCAATTAAATGATGTGAGAAATGTGCTATAACTGAAAAATGCTTTTATTTCCCAAGTACTTTCGATTATTTAATTGTCACACATGGATGGTTATTCGTGAGTATGAACGGATTATGTTAAAAATATGCAGACATACTGTATGTAATTTATTTAATCAGTCATGCCAAAAAGAGAATTTGCTGCCTAAATACATGCACACACACACACATCCACCCACCGACACACACACATCCACCCACCGATACACACACACACACACACAAATATATATAAATATATATATATATATATATATATATATATATATATATATATATATAAATTGCGTGTGATATTTATATTGCATGTGATAATTTTTCACGGATCGTTGGGATACAACATTGAACATAGGAAGAAGTACCAAAAATGTATTTAGATCCTAACTACATGACACAGATTAATCGGTAAGTTTCAATTTGCGCATATTTAATGACGTCATTTCTAAATGTTATTCCACTAGTATATTTATAATGTGTGTGGGTTTGTGCAAATATATCCGCTGATACATGGATCGATTTCAGATCTACGAATTTGTACGTTTTTTTTAATTTTATTTATCCTAATTCATGTTTGTCTGTTTGATTTTTTTGTTTCTTATTTTTGTTTGCTTACCTATCTGACGTGTGTATAATTTAACAGATGTAAGTGTTTTTATCTGTGGATTTGGAAGTGAATGATTGTACGCACATTATATTGAGAATCAGCTGAAAGACGTCTCAATGTATTTTTTTTTTTTGTTATTGTTATTTTTTTACCAACCGTTGTTAGTCAAATGTCCAGTAGTGGTAAAAGGTCCAGTAAAAGACGTTGAAAAGTGCAAAGATAACTGGAAATGTGTAGCGGGCGATTTTGTCAAAAAACCTGGCCGCTTGCTTGTTGTTTGAGTACACTGTGTCGGCTTCTACGTCTGGTCCGTTCATTTGCTGTACAAAATATAAAAAATATCGTTTGCTAATGACAAAAGTTTCTGTTTAGTTTTTATTTCTTGGTTTAATTTTTATATTTATCGACTTACGCGTAAAAAAACAATATTTATTTTCATACCGCAACTAAAGAGTGTTCCAATATCTTGGACCGGTTTTAAATGTGAATTAAGTTTAAGCCTCAATATTTTTTTTTTCTTTCAGATTTAACAACTTATGTCTTTGGCAATTTCAACCATGGAAAGACTAACAGTCAAACAGTTTGTTAAAGAAATTGTTCGCAAATTCAATCAAACTGGGTTGGTGGCAGAAGTGAAAACACCATTGCGTGATCATTTACGCCGTTCAGCTGAAAACATTGCTGCACTGCACGAAAAAACCCAGATACCACTACGCGTCACCGCGTGCAGGAATTGAACCTCTCTACAACATCGTTACACTGTTTACAATTGCAGTCTCAGTTGGTCGATCATGTTGACCAAAAAAATATCGCAAAATGCATTTTTGTTTGAATGTCCATTTTTTTAATAGGCTTCGATAACGATAACGCGTTGTTTGATTGTTCATCTTTCCGTGGTTGAAATTGCCAAAGACTTAAGTTGTTAAATCTGAAAGAAAAAGAAAAAAATCATTAGACGCTTAAACTTAATTCACATTTAAAAGATGACAATACTTTTCAATATATCAACCAATACACGGACAAAACTTTGATAATGGCTTATGTAAGCCGAAAGCTTAGATTGGATTTAAACATGTATCAATATGGTGATTTCCTTTCGTCTTTCAATGATAATGTTATGAAGCTTATCAGACAATATGAAAGGAACTTACTTAAAATAAATAGACAAAACTTGTCTATATTATTTAATGAAACATTCATCAATATATATATATATATATATATATATATATATATATATATATATATATATATATATCAGTTCATCCCATAAGTTCTGTCCGAATTTTAACTTTTTGCTAAAATGAACGAAATTTAAAGAGTATTTTATAATGTCTAATGGAACTGAACATTATTTTTATGTTTAGATGTATTTAAACTGATCAAATTTTATTTCAGAGAACAATAAAATTAAATTTTGTTTGATTAAAACCCTGCTAACATGGAAGTACCCAAGAATCATTTGAGGCACATAATGCTTTATGAGTTCAAGAAAGGAAACTCAGCAGTCGAAGCGGCTAGAAATATTCACTCAGTTTATGGAGAGGAATGTGTGAATGAAAGAACTTGAAGAAGATGGTTTGCAAAATTCAGAGGTGGAGATTTCACCCTTGAAGATCGAACCAGACGTCCAGTTGAGTTTGATGAAAAGCTTCTTGAATCAGCCCTTGAAGAAAATTCTGCTTTATCAGTTGAGGTATTGGCAGTGGTTCTCAGTTCAAACCATACAACTGTTCATCGTCATCTTCAACAACTTGGAAAAGTTCCTAAACTTGGAAAATGAGTGCCTTATGAATTGTCTGAAAACAACCTCAAATCCCGAGTTGACATCTGCTCTTCTCTCCATTCTCGCCAACTTGTTTCACCTTTTTTGGATAGACTTGTGGTTGGCGACGAAAAATGGATGTTTTATCGAAATGTTAAGCGTCGTAGACAGTGGCTTGGTAAAGGGGAAGGACCCCAGCCACAACCGAGAAGGGAACTTCATGGGCAAAAGGTTCTTCTTTCAATCTGGTGGGATCGCCAAGAAATAATCCACTTTGAATTCTTACCCCCTAATGCAACAATTAATGCTCAAATATGTTGTCAGCAATTAGAGAGTTTGAACAAAGCTTTGAGGAAAAAAGACCTGCTCTAGTGAATCGAAAAGGGGTAATGTTTCATCAGGACAATGCGCGACCCGACACAGCAAGAATCACGTCACAAAAGATCGAAGAACTTGGTTGGGAGAAAATTCCTCATCCACCTTATTCTCCCCGTCTTACTCCTTCAGAATACCATTTGTTTCGTAGCTTAAAGAATCATTTGGAAGAAACAGCTTTTGTAACACAGGAAGAGGTTAAAACTGACATTTGTGGGTTCTTCGAATCAAATCCAAATAATTTTACAGTAATGGAATTAGTAAGCTTGTTAATAGATGGAAGGAATTCATAGATAATCAGGGAAAATACATTGTTGATTGAATTTGTAATTAAATGTAACATTTGGTCACTTGTTTTCTTTATTCAAAATTCGGACAGAACTTATGGGATGACCTGATATATAAATATATATAAATTAATCATTTCATGTAAGTAGATAGCATTTGAAATTTTAAATGAAACATCTATAATCTCGAACACAGAAGAAAATATATTTTTTATATTTAAAATGTCAGAAATAGGAAAAGTTCAGAATCCTTATGGAAAACCGATTAAATGTCCTGTGAAGTTCCATTCGTCAGGGTCTAGACAAGAATTTTATCTGGACGAGCAAAAGCCATTCCTCAATAAGAATCACGAATTCGTCATATGTTCGAAATATTAATTATTGGCGTAGATATCTATTGAGAAACATACTGAAAAAATATCTATTCACCATGACATACTTTAAATTATAGAAGGACCTGGAAAAACCGAACGCACCACACGTGACGTCGGTAGAACACGTTGTTTATAAGCTGCTTAAATTGAGTGGCCTGCTCATAAAAAAATCGGGAAAAAAGATCTGTGAGGAAGATTATTTTGTAGATTAGCATTGCTTAGACCTTCTCTTATGTCAGAAGAATTGTCAGAAACAAAAAATATTGTATATCGTTTTAGAATTGCTTATACGGATATGGATAACGGCTCGGACTGAGAAATTCCAGTCGAATCCATTACATTCATTTACATGCTAATACCCTTGGGAAAGGTATGAATCCTATTCTCCCCCCATATATGGGTAAATAGCAGGATAGACCGAGTTCTATAGCTTTGGGTGGCAACTGGTCTACCGCAGAAAGAAATGGCAACCTACTGTAGAAAACATCTGCCTCGTCAGTCATGTATCTAAGCGTGTATCATGCATGACACATAACTGATTGAAATTTACTTACGTGCTAATACACTTGGGAAAGGTATGAATCCTCTTCTACTTCCTCCAGCTATCGGTAAATAGCAGGATAGACCGAGTTCTATAGCTTTGGATGGCAACTGGTCTGACGCAGAAAGAAATGGCAACCTACTGCGGGAAAAATCTGCCTCGTCAGTCATGTATCATGCATGATCACCTTAGCGTGTCTCACGTATGGCACATCACTGACTGAATAATCCAGTTCATATTTTAAAGAATTATTTGTACTTATTTGTACTTTGTTTTTATCTACTTATGTTAAGCATGAAACATCAGCAAAATTTATTCGCTCCCTTCAATTTGTTCCTGTTTTTTATTAGCGGACATCTTAGTTTAAATAGTGCTTGTAATCATTTCAAGGAACGAAATTAAGATAAATATTTATTTCTGCGTTCCTTTTCATGTGATCAAAATTCGTTTGGTACTTGCATTTATTAAGTCTCTATTCAAGAATTTACCCAAATATTAGGTTGGTGCAAAAATAATGACGTAATAATGTCGTTTTTTGACGTATTTTTAACGTCAAAAAACGACATTATTACGTCATTATTTTTGCACCAACCTAATATTAAAATAAAAAAAAGAAAGAAATACGTACCCCATTGTTCTTATCCACATTCTGTCTCTCTGCTCTACGTCTGTCCATAATTCGTTTCGTTATCTTCTGGGAGAACGACCTGTTGTAGGACCTACGACGAGACAACACGTTGACGTAGGCGAACTCCAAGAGGGCTGCAAAGACGAATATCAGGCAGACAGCCATCCACACGTCGATAGCTTTCACATAGGACACCCTCGGTAAGGAGGCCCGTGCTCCGGAACTCTGCGTAGTCATGGTTAGCACGGTGAGCACGCCCAGGGAAATGCGCGCTGGGATCGAGTCGACGTCGAGCCAGAAGGATACCCACGACAGCAGGACAATTAGGATGCTGGGTATGTAGACTTGAATGATGAAGTAACCCTGGTTACGGGACAGATGGAAGTCGGCGCGGATGCACGTGAAGTTACCTGCTGGGAAGAAGATGTTCGTCAAAGATAGAATAAAAAGTGGGAAACGTTTACTATATTCTGCAATAAGAGAAGCGGGTGCGAGAGGACGAGAAGGTAGATGCGTAGAAGAAGCAGGCGGTTGGGTGGTCGGATTTTCAATGATGAAGCAGCACAGTTGTTAAGAAGCGGGTCGTTGTTAAGTTTCGGGTCACTGTTAGACTTGATGTTAAGGTTCCTTTTGTTGTGATTATTTTCGATTTGGAAGATCTTAATGTTATTTACACTATACACATTGTCCGGGCTGCTGTCCTCATCTTTACAGTCACATTCACAACGTTACGGTTGTTATACACTAAGGCCTTCTTCAGTGATATTTTTTTTGTAATTTCGAAACGGTCCCTTTATTTAGTCCGCGGAGAGTGGGAGTAGATTGTTCTAATTGCACATACTATGGCCTAGTGGATAGCAGCGTTGGTCCAAAAAGTGACTGGACTCAAAGAGGAGTTGTGTTGTAACCAAGGGAAGGTTACTGAATAGAATAATCAAACGAAGGTTGGTAATGAACGATAATACTTAGGACAAGAACAACACATATAAGATTCGCCAGCGGCGCGTAGAAGTAGTCAACTGCTAGAAGTGAGTCAAGTGACTTCCACAATGAATCTCCAACTGCAGGATATCTACCAACCACCCCCGGCGGTCAGATGTGGCACAAGGCCGGATTTAATGTGGGGTAATCCAAGCCCGTAGTCACGGCCAAAAATTCCCCGTAGACTGCGTATAAAATGGGATCGGGTACCTGTTTCCCGAGACGAAACTCTGCTCTTCAACATAGCCTCGTATGGGGATCCTCACTACCCGGAGGAAGAGAGTTTGGCCAGCACAGCTGGAGACGAATCTCCAACTCTAGGATCACGCGGTCAGATGTGGCACAAGGATCACGCGGTCAAATGTGGCACAAGGACGAATTTAATGTGGGGTATCCGAGCCCGTGGGCACGGCCAAAAATTCCCCGCAACCCACGTAGAGAACGGGGTTGAGTAGCTGTTTCTCGAGACGAGACTCTGCTCTTCGACATAGCCTCGTATGCGGATCCCCTCTGCCCGGCGACAGAGAGTTTGACCAGAACAGCTGGAGACGAATCTCTAATTCTAGCCCACGTACAATATTCACTACCGTAGTTATGGGAATGTGGGCATACCCATTATGCTACAAGTTGTGAGTTACATCGCTGGCCTCAGCGCTGAGAACAAAAACTTTATGCAAATTAAAATCTTAGATACTCAAAGGCACGGCACGTGGAATTAGAACAATTTACTCGAAATTCCAACAAATATCACCTGAAGAAGCCCAGTGTGTACAAACGGCCGAAATGTCGTGAATGTAACAGTAAAGATGAGGACAACAGTCCGAACAATGTAAATAGAGTAAATAGTTACAATACCTCATCTCGGAAAGATAAACAGGTGTTTAATGTTGTTGTTGCTTAAGATGTTAAAGCCTGCGTTTCTTCTGCTGAATCCATCGTTTTGAAGCTAACCTCTGGCTGAGTTGTCTAACCTATGCACTTTAATCGAATAGGGAAGAAAAAAGAATGTTTGCGCCACAGTAGGCACAAGACTAAACATACATATGCATGGGTGTTTGCGTGGGTAATATTGACCAGCAAACGTCAATGTATCTCCGTGTCTACGTATGTAACAATGCGAGACTGAGCCAAGATGAAAAGACAAAAGGATACATGCCACGTAAAACATACTAGTCACTAAGGGCAGTGGTGTAGCGAAGGCAGTAGGGGAGGGGGCAGAGGGGCAATTGCCCCGGGTGCTAAATTTTGAGGGTCGAAAAAAAAAATGAATTAGTTTGAGAAAATACATACGCAACTAGAATTTGTAACAGCTCGTAGCTAACGTGGAGGCGCAAGAGTTTACATTGCCCCCGGGTGCTAAAAACTCACCCAACGCCACTGAGCAAGGTGTATTGTAAATATTCAATGTTACTATCAATTTCGCGGAAATTTCGTTTTTTAATCTAATTCACCCCATGTAAGGCTGTAATGCCACTAAGACACAAGGAGTTACTGGGTGTGAGAGAATTACAAAAAAGCATTATGGAGGATCAAGAACAATAGAGGAGTAATCAGGAAGACACAAGATAGCGATTGTCATTGCATTTAAAGAGACAAAATTAACAAGAAAAATATAAAAGTTGTCTGGAGAACAAGAAGCCGGAAGAGAGCTCCGCAAGCGAGTAGTGCGTGAAAAGAAACTGTTAGCATTGAACTTACGGTTACCTCTAGCTAATTCAACTGTAAACCGATGGGACCTTGTTACTAATATGTACTGTGTTTAAATTCATGTACTGTGTTTAATATGTACTGTGTTTAAATTCATTAAGTCTAAGTACCATAGCAAAGAGCTCACCCCAAAAATTACCATAAAATTCTTTCTGAAAAAGACACGGAAGCAGAAGCAACTTTACGACGATGGGAAAATAACTGATGCCGAGACGCCATGTCAGGACCAATAATATTGCTGATTAGTCTTTGGATTGTAGCAAGAATCTCTAAATATATAGCAGGAACACCGGACCATATGTAGCAGCAATATCCGAAGTATGGTCGACTGGTAGACATAGATATGTAGGATAGATTCAGAAGAGATAAAAATGCTCTATCACGACACAGTGAACCAACTTTCTTAGCAGTTGACCTAGCGATGGATTCAATATAGTCTTTTCACTTCATGTCATCCGAGAAAGTTAGCTCGATGTGGCGCAACGAGTCACTCTCCTGGGGGTTAGCATCAGCCATACTGATCAGGATCTCTCAGAAAATTAATAGAGAGGAGTTTTTGTTTTAAAGGCGTTCAAATAAAGAAGCCGCCCTTTGTCTCAGTTAACAACAGACTGTAGGTCTTTCTGAGATCAGCTGCCAATTTGACCTTATCGAACTGATCATACTTACTATCAAGACAGGAGTAAATGGTTGTGTCATCAGATTAGATACTTAGTTTACGGTACTTTACCCACAGCTATGGGTTAAATAGCAGGCTAAACTTGAATGTCTAAACTTAGGTAGCAACCAATCCGATTAGCAATTCCGAGCCATTGTCCATTACAGCCACCACATTCAAGCTCACAGCACCTGGTATTCTCGAGCAGTTACCCACCTAGGTACTGACCAGGCTCAACGTTACTTAAATTCAATGATCGCACGGACCGGTATTTCAACATAATATGGCCGTAAGCCTGAAGATAAATTTGGGGAGCGTTATAATCGTTTAGGTTATGAAGAGACACATATTTCAAATATGTATCTAATACTCTGTCTATTTTTATAGGAATGGCATAGTAATTTGATTGGGTGATTTGTCTGTTTAAAGACATATTAACTCCTTATGGGTCATTTAATGTCGAAAGTTAATTGGGAGCTTTGAAGTAATAAAAATATGATATGATATGTGTTATTCTGTTTTCACAATTGAATACATGGTAGATGATACTCAGCTTTTGTACATATACCTGTTTGTGTAGACATAATTACTAGAGGCGATAATACGAGAGGTTTATGTAGTTTTGTTGAAGTTATATTTTGGAATACAGTTTGATTTCAGAAATTTTAGGATACTATATGACTGATGAGCTTTTCCCATGGCACCATGACTATATGAATTTAAGCATGCTACTAGATTGGTAATTAGGTCTCACTGTTTTATTGTTGAAATAGCTAGATGTAACTGCCACTTCTACTAATAATTTTTTTTTTACTTGCACTTTCCCACCTGATTTTTATTCCCGATTTCTTGCTTCCCTGATAACTAAAATCTTCAAACATTTAAATGCAACATCAATCGTTATCTTCTGTCTTCTTGAACTCTCGTCTCTTTTATGTCTTTTCCTCAATCTTCCTCATTTTTAATCTTCTCATTCTCATTTACTTTCACTCCTGTAACTACCCCACCTACGTTCTAGTAGCATTATAGCATCGCTTTTGATGAAACGATAAAAACACTATATTGCAGGATTATCTGGGAAAAGAGAGGTTAAGTAATTAACACTACAAAAATTCGGACTTAAGACATTTTTCGGCAACTCCTTCAGCCGATGCTGTAGAAAATTCTATTGTTTTATAGTTTTGGGGACACTACCGGCAACGGTGATAGCTCAAGATCTCCACAAACCTTGCCCAGTCATGAAGCACTCTACGTAACGCCATAATTTTAAAGAAAGTGAATCTGACAGATTTTAAGAGCGACATGATATTTTTTGTTTAAATTAGCAAGCCAAATGTCTTTCCTTCTTGATTAACCCTCGCATAGGAATTAAATACGTAGGGTACATCAACAAATGCGTAGCCTAATGATAACAATAACATTTCTTTTAGATAATAAATGACATTACCCTGTGGCGAATATTACCCACATAGAATAAACATTACAGCGCGAAAACTTTGCATTAAAAATCAATTAATGACTACATATCAGGCTACAGAATTATTGATGAACTTTCATATATATATATATATATATATATGTATGTATGTATATAAAATTAATAGTGAGTGACTAACACAATGTGT
>OZ010593.1:81640803-81648303 GCA_963932145.1 Acanthosepion lycidas | reverse complement strand
TCATTCATATATATATATATATATATATATATATATATATATATATATATATATATAATAATTTTCGACACCGGTAGCACGACTCTGAGTTCTATGACCAACGCGATCTTCAGGCTCTAAGTTAAGAAAATCTTAACTCTGTACCTGAAGATTACCTCTATGTATAAGTAAAAGTTACGAAATTAAACCTGCCTTACCTTTAGTAAAGTTTCTTAAGGAACGAAACACACTGGTAAATAAAAATCTTCTTAAATCAGAACCTGGATATTGCGTGGCGCATGAAACTGCGTGTCGTGTTACCAGTGAGGAAAATTATGTATATTTATTAATGTATAATTTCTAACTCTTTTATATTACATCGAGCGCTATTTCACTAGCAACAGCACTCAATGTGCGATATATATATATATATATATATATATATATATATATATATATATATATATATATATATATATATATATATATATATATACTGGCATTCACCTATATAAAACAAGAAAAGAAGTTAGCAAGCATCTATGGATTTAGGCGCACAAAGAAAAGCCTTTTTTTTTAGCTGGAAATGAAGAATGTTAGCAGTAAAGAGAGAAGAAAAGCTGAAGAAAAAACAGTTCGTTACTGAAAGGCAACAACAAAAAAGCAGCAATTATTATGCATTAATAACCGGACAAGATCACTAATTTGGGCCACAATTGCAGCTTCAATTTATGGGATAGATAAAAAGAAATACTGCATGCAAACAAGACATTTATTTCCGTCATGCAATAATCCACTTTCTTTTCTGTTATATTTTAATTCTGCTGTAGAATTAATAGTTGATTTTTTTCTACATAAAAAACTAACTAATAATAACAACGAAGGGAAATAGAAAAAGTACTTCTATTGACAGATAATGTTTGTTCGAATTTCATCGTAGTTGATTTGTCAAGAGGGTGACTTTTTGATTCTATCGGTCTGGTGAGGGATGCACTTTCTTTACATGTTTTTACACTTGGTATCAAATTGCTTCCTGTCAGATGTTACATATATAATCAACGATGAAATTATTCATAAAACCACCAATCTAGAATATTTTTATCCATTTATCAGAATCTAATGGCCGTATGATACCAGGTTTTCATGTTAATAAGCATAGGAAAATGTATATAAAACTATTGAAAATCTATGGCAAGAATGGAAAGTTCGATTAAATCGTCAGTCACCAAAAAACGCTCAGGAATTAGAACGTGTAACCATTGAAGAATGGAAGAAAATCGCAGAAAAGACTTGTTCAAATCTCATCAAAAACTATAGAAAACAATTACAGCAAGTTATAAAGATGAGAAGCCATGCTATTAACTATTAATATTGTGAAATTCGTTCAAATTATTTCTATTTTTCATACTGTACGAATAATTCTGTCTTTTTCTATTTTGCATAATTCACCTGTCAAATTTGTTGTATTTAACCTATTGTTCTGAAAATTGAGTTTTATATTCCTTTTTTTTGTGCTTATTAACATATACAAACCCTGGCATTATACGGCCATTTGATTTATAGCAATGGATAAAAATATTCAAATTTATGGGTCTACAAATAATTTTGTCGTTGATTGTATATTTAGGAAAAGACGTTGATATTATAACTACGACGCTTTTGTTACATTGTGCTTATTGAAAACTTAATGTTAAAGAATCAATTGTCTGTAATTTTCCCTTACCTAAAAACTCGTTTCCATACTGGCAAAACAAGTTAAGTCTTCATTGCTTTTAATATTTAACGAACAATCTAGAATTCATAAAATTGACAAAAAAGGTTAACACAAGTAAATGATGGCGGCTTTTTAAAAGACTTGCAATTCTATGTGGAGAAATAGATTAATATGATACAGATACATCAAAGTTTCAGCAAAAGAAGAACGAATGAAGCAGACGTTAAATAATCCGCCTAAAATGTGACGTTAGTTTATGGTGAAAAAGTTAGTCGCGTGTTTGCGAATGCTGCTTGAATTATGATTGACTCAGTCGGTCAAACGAAAACATTATTATGAGAGTGAATTCGTTGTTAATTCATTGGCTCAAACGAAGACATGATCCTGAGCGTTGATTCATTTTGATTCATTGGCTCAACCGAAGACGTATGACGTATGATCTTGACGTTGATTCATTGGCTCATTTGGTGACTTTGCATGCGATGATTATTCTTTGATTCAAACGAGTTCCTATGATCCTATGAAGATTGAATTGATTTTTATATCAGTTTATTCTTGCATAAATCCCCCGAGTTGGTCCGCCTGCCCTGTCCAACATATTAATTTGACACTGCAATAATCGATTATTAACTCTTTTTTTCGATCGCTTCAAAATGCTTTTATGAGGAAAACTTACATTAATGAAAACCGAACACAAGGTTTTGTCAAAATCAAACGAAGACATGATCTTGACGTTAGATTCATTGTTAATTCATTGGCTCAAACGAAAACGTATGATATTATGGCTGAATTCATTGTTGATTCATTGGCTGAACGAAGACGTGATCCTGATAGTGAATTCGTTTGGTGAATTTGCATGTGTTGATAATTCTTTGATTCAAACGAGTGCCTATGATCCTAAGATTAAATTGATTATTATATCAGTTTATTTTTTCATAAATCCCCCAAGTTGGTCCGTCTGCCCCGTCCATCATATTAACTTGATACTGCGACAATCGGGTATTAACTGTTTTTGATCGCTTCAACACTGGGGAAAACTTTCACGAGTGAAGACCAAACCCAAGGTTTTGTCAAAATCCTTTTTCACACCAAAATCTGCAGAATTTAGCTTGAAAGGCATCGAATTGCTGCCTGATAAGTAATTACAAATAATATACATAGTGAATATAAGATAGCGGTATATATATTTATATATCAAGAACAGCATTGGGGAAACTTGTGACGTGTTTCGTCCGTCAGGACTTCCCCGGACTAAATTTTGTTATATTGGTAGGACTACACATACACACGACTGACGGGTGCTGGGAATTTTAGATTATTTTTTATCTAGCCGAATTCATTTAGAGTATCTGTCTATACTTCTGAGATGAGGTATTATGTACACTATTTGTATTATTCGGACTATTGTCTTCATCTTCGCCATATTTATTCCAACGTTTCGGTCTTCTTTAGGTGGTTGGAAGGACACATGGCACAGTAGATAAAGGCGTTAGTTAGATCCAGTGACAGGACCCAAAGAGTGTGACTTCAATACCTGGTGCAGAACTTGGAGAGGGGAATTAACAGATAACTGATAACTGACATCGATTAGACATGGCACGTGGAATTAGAACAGTCTACCCCAGTGAGCGAGGTAAAGGATTCAGTTCGACATTCCAACCACCTGAAGAAGGCCGGAGCGTACAACGGCCGAAACGTTGTAATAAATATGGCGATAAAGATGAGGACAATAGTCCGAATAATATAAATAGTGTCATTTAGAGTCTTTTTCTTTTATTTTCCATTACTTTTGTAGTTAGTATTCCACACTTTTATATTAAAGATCTGTCAGGAATGGTAAAATATAGTAAAAGCCAGGGCGCAAGTTTGCTGTAGATGACCTTGCGATTAAGGTACTCTTTAGGCATTTACGTCGTCGTGAATTATTTTCTCCTTTGATCAGAGTAGCATTTTTATGTCGAAATCGTGATCAGTCTCGTTTCGCTGGGCAACCAACGCATTTGACGTATTATTTTGTAAAATGTCCCCTTTGTGTTTATATAATATTTTATTTAGATTCTTTGAGTGAATATATAATTGAATAAAGGTGGCTGTCCACAACTTCCTATTATTTCTCTACGTAATGTTCACCCGTTTATATTTTCTTCCATACCATATTCCGCCTTCTAATTACACTAGCTCAATTAGGCATTTTACGCACTGTTTCTCTTTGCTCTTCTTGTCGTGTGAGTGTCAAATTCTTCTAACTCTCTTTCCTCATTATGTGCCCTTGAAATTTCAAATTTGTCTTTATGATTCTAAATACATGTTTTTTTTTTTATTTTCATTTTCTTTAAGACGTCTTCGTTATTGAGAAGTTCCGTCTATGGTATTCTCATCATCTTTCTGTAGAGCACATCTCTATTGCCTCAAGCCTCCTCTTCATCTTTGAGAAAATAGTTCGGCTCTCAGTGCCATTTGGGGGACCGATATTATATAGCAGTTCAGTACTCCTTCCTTCTTTTGTAGGGAGATTTTTACTGTTTCGTAAGTGCTATATGATATCCACTCATACGGCAGTGAATGCTGGGCAATCTCCTCACGGACGAGGAGAAAACTGGATGCAACAGAAATGTGGTTCTACAGAAAGATATTGAGAATTCCATGCACTGAACGAGTAAGCAACGAGGAATTCTTTAAAAAATTGCAACAAAAAGAACGTTTCTACTCAAAATCAAGAAAAGACCGCTGAAATTCTTTGCAGACATAATGAGGAAACAGGCTTAGAAAACTTAACACACACAAGTTATATTGAGGTCATGAGAGATAGGAGGAGGTAGGAAGCCACTTACCTGACAAGCCTGTGTGAATGGATGGCAGAACTGGTGGCAGGAGCCTTAGCAAAGAGAGAAACACTGCTAATGGCCACAAAGGATAGGAAGTTTTGGAGAACGATGTTCACTTACATCCTAAAAGGACGCGGCATACAGAAAAAGTATTTATCTCATCTTAATTTCACTACTTTTTCCTTTGGTAGTATGAATAGTAATATTATTTTGAATTGTTATTATTAGATGAAGCATTGTCAACCATTATTAATTTTTGACTAGGATTTCTTTCATCAAAAGTAGAAAAAACTGTTCAGGGCCACAATGGATAGGAAGTTTTGGAGAGTCATGACCCCACCCCTGTCCTGAAAGAACGCGGCACATGCAATAATAATAATAATTTGATTAGCTTTTGGATAGCATATTTCGCTATTTCAATAGGTCTTCAGATTTCTGTGTAATATTTACTGCTGTCAAAAGACTTCCCAGATAGTTCAAAGTTTTTTATTTGCTTGATTTGGTAGCAGGACAAAAATTTTAATTAGTGAATATTTTCACTTTATTTAAAAATAAATTTCTTTATGATTTAATTTATTAAAAATAATTAAAACTATTCACTAATTAAGGTTTTAATCCTTAATAAATTACTTTTATTCGGTTATAAAAAGTTATGTTTTCTGGTGCTGAGTTGTCGCTCCTGAGTTGTCCTGGCGCTCATTGGGCTGTGTTGAGTCGGCGGTGTTGAGTTGGTAGTGTTGAGTCGGCGGTGTTGAGCTGTCCGTTCCAGCTCCAATTCATAGCCCTTGTTAATGTTGTTTTCTTAAATATTAACAGCTAGCCTTTTCCCCCGTTTCAGTTCAGTATAAAAGTAGAAGCAATGAAAGCATAGACACAGGCATGTATATGAAAGAAGCAGAAAGCAGAGTGTCTTTAAAAATGCTGAACGGAGCACCGATTATTTACATTGCTCGGATTATCATCCTCATCTTTGTTGCCATAAGACGTTTGGCACATGAGGGAGGAGTTTCAGAAATGACAGTCCACAGAGCAGTGAAAAAAGACTTGAAAATGAAATCGTACGTGAGATGTGTGAGGAACCATATTACTCCAGGACAGAAGGTTAGAAAGTTAGGGAAAGCGAAGATCGTCCTGAATAAGTTAGAAAAGTATCCTAAATTAATATATATATATATATATATATATATATATATATATATATATATATATATATATATATTAACTTAATGTCAATCCTTCATGAGCTTCTGATCCTTAGCTATGATTAATTACTGACGAACATGTCATTTTCGTTTATCGTCGATTTCATCGAGAATTTTCTGCTAAGCTTGGAGAGTAATTATACATTCTTTTTGCTCAAAGTAGAGTCCAATAGTGTTATAAAAACCTCGGAGAATTCCAGTAAGATATCTGTAATCTCTTAGAAGTTCAGTGCTTAATCTAACAAATGGACAATTTTGCTTTTACATGACTTGGACAATTTTGCTGTTACAGAAGGTATATATATATATATATATATATATATATATATATATATATATATATATATATATATATATATATATATGTATGTATATGGGCCCGTTGTCAATAACGTGTCTAAAGAACCTGCCCTTCCATTTGCCATCCTACGCGAGCCTAATTTTAGATTTCAAATTCTTACTCGCTGAGTGAAAAGCCGGCAACCTAACTTAGAACCCTTTAGCGAAGGGTTTGTATGTATGTATGTATGTATGTGTGCATGTATGTATGTATTAGCGTTCTGTTGTTTTATAGAGGATCTGAATCCGTGCAATACATGCATGTGTGCGTTGGGGAGGATAAAAGACAGATACAGGGCGGCAATACAAATCAAGAATCAAGGGAAATGTAAACATATATAATAGACATATATACATAAATCGTACAAAGGTACATAAAATGATCATGAATAGCGTGAATACATTGTACACACACACACACACGCACGCACACACACACACACACACACGCACACACACACACACACATATATATATATATATATATATATATATATATATATATATATATATATATATACTACATATCAAAAGTTTGAAGCCACGCCCAGAATCATCATGGGATGAACTTGACAGAGGAGTGAACAAAAAAAATTAAAAGAGGTCTTAGAGTCATTGAAAATTTATACTGCAGTAATCAAGTCTGAAGCAGGATATTTTGACGAGAGAAAAATTTAATCATATTTTTTTTTTCTTTCCGCCAACATTTTTAATAAGAAAATCATGTCTTAATTTCTTTACTATGCATTATAATTTGCTTTTACTACTCAACGACTTACCGTGCTAATTTAAAACTCACCACGGGTGGCCTTAAACTTTTGAACTGTACTATATATATATATATATGACGAATGGAAAACTGTTTCATTGAAACTAGATTAAGGGTTTCATTCTTTTTAGGCTTTATCAGATGAAAAACGGGAGAAAAATGCGTGTGTATTTGTGTGTATGCTTAAATAATCATATTAGTTTTGAATGAAACAGTTTGACTTTTGTCATATTCTTCAAACTTTGTCTTGATTCTGTATGCTATTTTATACACACACATACACACACACACACACACACACATATATATATATATATATATATATATATATATATATATATATATATATATATGAGAGATAGAGACACTCCGAAAGTATTGCTTCTTATTCGTTGTACCGGAACCTATAACAGAAACAGGTAGCGCAATAAATTGTGCTGGTGTGCTCACCGTTGAATAGAGGAAATTTGCAGCTCCAAAGAATTATTTTCTCACAGAGCAACCACCACTAGCTTTGCATTTGTAGACAGAGATAAACATAACTTCTCATACAGATCGCTGTCCCTATTGATGCAATGACTTACCTACAGTTGTGCACACTGTCTGCTCGGCGTAAATATCTAGTAATCTCGAATGTCGATTCGTGTACTTTTTTTTCCTGCAATGAAACAC
>OZ010593.1:81563303-81638303 GCA_963932145.1 Acanthosepion lycidas | reverse complement strand
AAATAAGTCAGCAGCAGATGGTATTATGTAACTATTAGGTAATTGTTGAGTCTTTTGAATACAGTGCTCAACATCCTGTAGATAGAGCTACATATAGTGAAATGTTTACATTATCTTTATTTTATTAAAAAGTGATATGCATACGCGTAACGAAAATTTTCACGATGATCCAGCACGCGATATAATCCGTCTGTGTTTATAATACTTACGTCGAGATGTATTAGATATTTTTATTATTTTCCAGGACTCCTGTTCATTGGAAAAGAAACTATATTATTCAGAACTTTTTATTGTAACCCTGAACATTATTATCTCGAAAGCCATGGCCATTAGCTCATTCAGTCAAAATTTGATCAAAATAAAACAATATTACTTAAATATATTAAATATCTACATAAATTAAGAATTAATATTTTAAGAGTATTTTCAATGTTCGACGTACTTCCGTTCGGACAACAAACATATTTCAAAAGTTATATCATGCAGCGTTTTTAATTCAGGTTTAACACATAAAAAATAAGTGTGAGTTAAGTATATAGACGTCAACTAGATAAAGAGCCATTCTATAGAGCTGCCCAATGAGCTGCGGTTTTTGATTTATTATTATGACTAGATTTTGAATGATCTGAAAAATAGAGGATTAATCATCACTTTATTCATTTTCATTTTGTTGTAGAGCTGAATTTTTAAAAAAGGGTTTGAGTGAAAAAAAAAAAAATTATTCCCCGTACAATCAACATGTGAGAAAGAGTCAAAATGCACGGATTTATCTTGCTACGAAAACAGTTTCATATCCAACATTAGATTTCGGGACAAACATGCACACGTGCTACAGTTTCAATCAAAGATAGAGTAGAAGAAGGCTGAAATAGCAAATACAATATTGGTTGCTTGAGTTATTTTCCGTCATGTCAACCCAAGTTGGGTTAATATTCTATGGGATACTCGGTGTGCATCAAACAATACGCAGTAGTAATGGAGAAAATAGGAATAGAGTGAATAAAATACAGGTAATTTATTTTCAAATCAGTTATGTAATTAATATTTATATAGTAATTGTCAACCAGAATAGTCTCACTATATATTACCCCACGTCGTATCCACGTATATATATATATATATATATATATATATATATATATATATATATATATATATATATATATGGCTTATAAACTTCAATCTTTCTGAATCTCGTACATTCATAACTGCTCATGGCGTATCAAATGTAAACAAATGACGTCATACATTAAAAAATGGACAAAGTCCGACAATTTATTTATTAAAGACATTTTTATGTTTAACGTTCTTTTTATAGATACAATTATTTAAGTAAATGCTCTGTTTATAATAAACAGTATTATATATATATATATATATATATATATATATATATATATATATATATGAAGAAATATAGTTTTATGGTGTGCTATATCTATGGGATATGGTGCTCAATATCAGAGATAAAGCGTATATAAATATAAAAGTGAACATTGAAGTCAGCACTCAGAGGTGACAGGCTGTTGCATGCTAGACGCTATCGTCAAGACCTGACGATTCACCTCTGAGTGCTGACTTCAATGTTCACTTATATATATATATATATATATATATATATATATATATATATATATGAAGAAATATAGTCTTAAGATGTGCTATATTTATGGGATAAAGTGCTCAATGTCAGAGATAGAGCGTATGTAAATATAAAAGTGAACATAAAAGTTAGCATTTAGAGGCGACAGTCTGTTTCATGCTATATACAATCGTCAGGCCACATGTTTATATATATATATATATATATATATATATATATATATATGGGGCGGGTATGTGTGTATGCATAGTGCGATGGGTAAATTGTCACCATTTTATATTTTTAATTTCGTGCATGCGCGTTCATTGTTTTTGATTTTGTCAACTGTAAAGTATAGTAGAGTCAGTTGGGGCCCGTCTGAGTGAAAAAGCGTAGCATGACGCAATTCATTCCGGAAACGGTATGCTATATTGCTTGGCATTTGCGTCTGAAACTCCAATACGAACATTTCTGAGTGTTTGTGTGTCAATCATAGGACAGTGTAGAGGATTTGGAAAGAGTTAGATGATATATCCAGTCAACATCATGGTATTTGGAATGATCACTAGTGATGGCGACATTATGCCTCCATTCATTTTTCCACAGTGCTGCAGACTTAATATGGAGGCCTACATCAAGTGCCTTGAGGAGGTAGTGTTACCCTGGCTCAGGAGGGCGGTTGCTGGAAGAACCTATGTCTGGCAACAGTACTCTGCACCATGCCACACAAACAGCAGAACTCAGTCGTGGATCTCAGACAATTTCTGCGAACATATCACCATTTATATATTGCCACCTAACTCCCAGACTGCAACCCTCTTGATTATTATGTGTAGGGCGCAATTGAGCGAGAGACCAACAAAAGTCCTTGTAACACCAAAGATGAACTTAAGGCAAGTATTATGGCAGCATTCACCAACTTAAACAAGGAGACCGCCAAGAGAGTTACAGGAGATTCCAAAGTCATCTGGAGACCGTGGTTGAAGCAAATAGCGATTTTATTGAATAAATTTAGTCTTTAGTGTTTCAAGATATATTTGCGTAATTTTAGTAAATGTATCTGTTAAAACGATATGTCAATCTTATTTTAATTTTTGCGTAATTTAGACGAAAATTGTTTCATCGTACCCTGTACATATATATATACACAAAAGGTCTGATCTGGTAAAAAATATTGGGACTGTTATGGTAACAGAGCTGAAGTACGCAGATTTACATTATTCTCTATCTTTCATAACGTTCTCGCTCACTTTCCGTTGTTTACAGCAGTGTCTGGAAGGAAAGTGCGTAGAGTGTGGTCATCTCACTACACGACAGAGCGTTCCAACAGTGACCATGGCTGGTGCAGCAGTGTCTGGTCAAGCGCAACATTCCGCAGGTTCGACAACCACCAGATCTCGTCCCTTGCGATTATATCCTCTGTTCAAAAAATCACATTCCACTGGAAAGGAAATGATTTCAAGACGTCGAGGAAATCCAAGAGAAGTCGACGAGTCAGTTATTCGCTACCCCCAAAAAAGGAGTTTACGGATGCTTCTCTCAATAGAAACGACGCCGGATGAAGTGTGTGGCTTCAGAAGGGGACTATTTCGAAGGAGATTAAATGCCGAATTGATATGTGCTGTAGTTTTTTTTTTCTTTTATAGCCTTAATTCCAATAATTTGTTGTAGTTTTCTTTTTAGCGCACCAGTCCCGATACTTTTATTTATCAGACCTCGTGTATATCTATCTATCTATCTATCTATCTATCTATATATATATATATATATATATATATATATATATATATATATATATATATTTGGCATTCTGGCTTTCTCCAAAAGCTCAAGAGCTATGGTGTCTCTGAATGAATATTTGACTTGATCCAATCATTCATAAGAAAACTTATAATGAAAGCTCTCTAGATTTGACTAGGTCTGCTCTACTTTTGTATTGAGCACTTTTTTAGTTAGTTGATTACTCGTATTGTTTTTTTTTCTTTGGGCTTTGGACCTGTATGCTGTACGATTATTTTCGGCAGACGTTCATGTTCCTAGCTCTTTCTTTTTTTAAAACCTTTTTTTCTTTCGATATTGATTTGATCATTAGCAAATCAAGAAACCGAAGGGTTTCCGAGACGAGCGTAGTTACCTATATTCATATATATATATATATATATATATATATATATATATATATATATATATATATATATATATAATTATTTCCCTCCAAGCAACGCAATAATGCCACTAAGACGTAAAGGGTTACCGAGAGTGAAAGAAAATGAGAAAGCTTTAGTGAGGAGATAGGACAATAAAAGAACAGGTTTCACGAAGACAGAAAATGGCTATTTACTTTGTATTTTGAAGTACGTTTAGGGGAAGCATGATTCCGGAAGATAGTTCCAAAGGCTAGCTAGTGTGAAAAAGAAACTATTAGAATAGATACTTACAGTTATATATATTTAATTGCACAGTAAAACGATGAGACATATGTGAAAACCTAGTAGTGCGCTCAAATGCATGCAGTCGAGATGTCAAGAAGGAAAGCTCATCAGAAGAATTACAATGGAAATATTTGTGGAAAAGACAAAGGAGAGAAACGTTAAGGTGGTGTGAAGTCAAGATATGAGGTCAGGACCGATATTATTACAGACCATTCTTTGGATGCTTCGAGAATCTTGAGATATATAGCAGGGGTATATATAGCAGCAACATTCAATGCACGGACAAATAGTAGATTTATAAACATGCAACATGGATACTGGCACGAAAGATTTTCCAGAACGACACAGTTAAACAACTTTCCTAGTAGCAGATCTCGCAAATGATTCAATATAATCATCCCATTTCATATCAGTGGAAAAATTCGACCACGAATGCGTAACCCCACATTGAAGTGAAACAGCCTAGAAAAGAGGCCGTTCAACACGTCTTTCATTATGAATGATTGGATCAAGTTAAATATTCATTCAGAGACACCATAGATCTTGAGCTTGTGGAGAAAACCAGAATGCCAAACCCTGTCAAATGCCTTCGTGATATCTAATTCCATAGCCCGAGTGTGGACGTTCTTATATAAAGCTTGATAAACCAATTCCGTAATAACCATTAACATGTCGTGGGTTGGCATACATAAATGAAAGCCAATATAGTTTATCCGAAAAGAAGGCCGTGTGAAGTGAAATGCTTAACCAAGACGGAATTCATTAAAGTCTCTCTCACTTCGCCAAAAGGAGATAAAACGATGACAATTCAAGATATTAGAAGGTTCGCCAAAATTCTTAAAGACAAGAACTACAAGAGAGGATTTCAAACAAGCTAGAAAGCAAAAAACAAGTTGCAGAGTTTGGAAAGAGCAGGAACCAGTTCAGGAGCATGACTCGCTGGTAGCGGAGAGTCTAGTTTGGCGATCATAGCAACACCCATAGACGGATTTATATACATATCACTCAATCGAGATTCCATTCTAAGTTTAAAATCAGGCAAAGATACATCAGAAGAATCGCTGTGCAACAGGTTATTTGAAAATTGTGAAAATACAAAAAAAATAAACAGACATACGTTGTTGATTGAATTTAATAAGATTTGATTAGATAAATTGTTATTGCTTAAATCGACTTCATATATATATATATATATATATATATATATATATATATATTCCCTTGTTCCTTTATTAGGTATACTTTTCTGAAATTGGGTTGGACCCGACTTTTGCATTTAGAAGTGTCTCAATTCTTATTGGCATGTATTTGACGAGGTTCTAGAAGTACTCTTTCGAAATTTGGGTCCATGCTATTATTATGGTACATTTTAGATCGGTTGGTTGTACAACCAAGATTCGAATCTCCATTTCGACCATACACCAAAGGTGCTCTATCACTTAAATCATTTGTCTTTCCTGTACTAATATATGAAATGTAATTCAGTAGGATTAGCATGCTCCTCCTGAATTGCATTTAAACCACTATATCCATTAAATTGCTGCCACGTCATTGGCGAATTAGAAATGTGCATAAAAGAGCAAATTTCAATTTTATTTAAGTGACTGTGTATAAGTTTTTTTTTTTTATAATCAAGGTTTTTATCGCATATTTTGAAAAGAAGTCAGCGTTAACTAATTACGAGAATATATATATATATATATATATATATATATATATATATAGATATATAAGATGTTTGAAGCCCAAATTGTTGACTTTCAGTGGTTTATTGGTAGAAAGGCATTTAATACAAGCATGCCTTTGTGGCAAAGTGCTCGATATAAAAAATAGAGCGTTAATAGAATTAATATATATAAATTGTCACTTAACTTATCGATGTCACACCCACCGCTTGATGCCGACTCCGCAATTTCGTAAACGTATAGAATACTTTCTCTCGTCAAAGGCTTGTCCTGTTTTTCTGTTATATTTATAATGTTTAAAGTGTGCTTTATTTATTCCGAAAAAATATCTGTAGAAAGTTAAATCTTTATAAAAAAAAAATAACATTTAAAATAACCTTTATTACAGAGTTATCTTCCCATAGATATTTTGTACAGAATATATTTTCATTTTGTTATAATATAAACCGCCATATTGATAAAATAAACTCGTTTGAATGAAGCTATTAGTATTTTGTTCTGTGAGATATTTTTCCTGTTTTCATTCCAAATTTCTTGATATTTTCTTATATTTTGCCATTCATTTTATTTTAATAAAATATAAGTCTTATGGTAAACTGTTGACTACAATTTTACATCTTAAATATAGATATTGTTGGTTTCTATGAAATCATTTTATGAAGAGTAATTTATTAATCAGTTATTAAAGTAAACGTCATCATTCACTTAATTGTTTAATTTGAAAATATCTCGTATTTGAAATTTCATGTATTTAATATACAGAAATTGTCAGTAGGTATGTACAATTTATATTCTGAATATATATAACTGTATATGTCAAAAGCAACCATATGTAAAAACAACGAAAGAATCCTCAAATTAAAAACTGAAAGAGAGAAATGTTATGACAAGGGCAAAAAGAATAAAGGAAGATCATACGCTGTAAATTCTTTTTTCATTTGGATATATTTTGAAACGCTACAGACACTTAAGTAAAAAATAATGACAATAGTTTCACCATTTTTAGCGAAGATGCATTTCGGCTAAATTGATCAATTTCTTTTGATAAACATGAACAATTCACGAAAGCACACCGAACATAAACTTTAAAATTCCAAACAAAATACAGAGTTGTTCTTTTTTCCTGTTTTTACTACTGGATAAACAATCAAACAAATATATTAATATTCGCGAATGAAAGGTATATAAATAAATAATCTGCAAAAGACAAAACGAAATCATTCAAATGGCCCATGCCAGCGTCAAGAGAATCAATAATTTATCGAAGCGATTAATATCAACAGCTGCTGACGACGCAAAATGATAAATGAATTAATAAAACACGAATTTAAATAAAGGTTTAAATAAGAAAAAGAGGACTATATAACCCACGAAAAAGCGAAAAAGAAAGAAAGAAAAAAAAAAAACACTTCCAAAGCTGACAGATATAAATCTTGCATAAACTTGTAAAAGTAATATGCGAAAGTGGATGAATCAAGTAACTATTCCCTTGTTGGTCAAAATAAGTCGCATTAACTTTTGCTAATTAATTTTCGACTATTATCATTCGAGTTCTTTATTGAGAATTTTTTTGACAAACATATTGATGGCCTTAAAAATACGTTAAAAACTAGTAATTTGTACGTATTTTGATACTTTGAATTGTATTATTGAAAAGGTCGCGGCCAGAAAACAAAGTTAAGATAAATTCTGATGTGGCGGTCATATGGCCAAATTTTGGGAAGTAAGCTGGAATGACGACTTTTAACCAATATATATATATATATATATATATATATATATATATATATATATATATATATACTCTTTATAATTGGAATCATACTTGTGAGTCAGTTTTAACTATTCCAATTGTAAAGAAAATTTGCTTTGTTTATTGAAAATAAACATGGGGCGCTCTTTTGTGAGTCAGTTTTACTTTTAACACATTTCAAATTCTATGTTGTGTTAATAGGACTCGCCTGGATTATACCAACGGATTACTACCAGCATATATATATATATATACATACATATATATATATATATATATATATATATATATATATATATATATATATATGTATATATATATATATATATATATTTCATTGAATATGACAGACAGGTGCTTTTATTTAGTTTTTATACAATTTCTTATGCAATCTAATTTTTTTTTTCTTTTCAGATGATAAATTATATAAAAACTGTCCGAATGTTCATTTTACTCGCGCGCTTTCGGCTATACATTTAGCCATTTTCAAAGATTAAATATTTTAACTATTAAATAAGAAATAGTTTGTTGCATGTATGTATTTATATAATGTAAAGCGCTCGGATAAAAAAAAATCAAAAAACAAAATCATTCGGACAGTTTTTATATAATTTATCATCTGAAAAGAAAAAAAAATAATTAGATTGCATGAGAAATTGTATAAAAAACTAAATCAAAGCACCATGACTGTCGTATTCAATGAAATATATATATATATACTGTTTTATCTTTAAAATTGGATCTATTTATGCTCGTTTTATTATGTTTCGTGGCGGGAGGGGGAATAAACTTCTGTGTTTGTTTGAAACCCAGGGTCACAAACTCATATCCAGACAAATTATTATGTTAGCACTATCACTAATATTGAGCGCATTCCACTAACTACTGCCTATATAAAAGCTATATATCTATATATATATATCAGTGTGGCTAGACATCCAATTGCTTCAAGCCAGTATCAAAACTCGACAGATTTGGTATCAGTCAGAGATTCTACGCCTAAGATATTAGCGCACGGCAGATAAAGGGAAAATTTTTAACGTATTATACACGAGATGTATACAAACGCCAGTAGCCAAGAGCGCTCACTTCGTAATTAAAGAGAGATCCGTTAATAACAGCTGCAGCCACTGTTTTTAAAATTACCCTTTCTCTATAGTGCTCAATCGGCTAACGAGAGCATAAATTAGATAAGGAAAATGTATTTGATTTAAATGGACAAATAAAATACGAAAAAAGCGTATATGGAGATAATATCAAAATAAGTAGAAAAATAGATTTGTGTTGAAAATAAATGTTTTATCAAAGATGTTTTATCAAAGAATTTCAAATTGTAACATAAACATAAATCAGAACAAAATAAAAAAAATATAAATGTTAGGCTTAATTAGATGAAAAGACCAAATTGTATCAACGAGACAAATGCTACTTCATTAATACCGATATGTTTTAAAAATTATTCATATGGCCAACATTTTATTATTTTGATAAATCAAATAAAGGCTCATCTACGCACATAAACTCCTCTGAAAACGGACCCCTGTCCAATCAGTTGTTAACTAAGGTAGTGAATAGCTCGTAAATTTAAACGCCTACAAAACAAAAGTACTTTTATTTAAATACCACAGAGAACTTTTTCTGACTGCCATCAACATAGCAAGTGCTAAATTTCAGAAAAGCAATACTTTGCACTTTGTTGGGTCTCACTTTTCCCAAAGACATAAAAAGGAGTGATTCTATTAAATCAAATACTAAGTCTACTGAAAGCTGGTTCATTCTGTTGTGCTAGACCATTCGTCCGTGCGTTGAATACTTCCGCCATATCTGGTCTGGTGCTCCTACTATATATTCTCGAGATTTTTGACAAATTCAAAGAAAAGTAAAAAATAATAAACTATTCAAAATTAAATCTCATAGATCATTATTAATTAATTTATAAAATACGCTTACAGAATTAACATAAAAATATTGAATAAAAAAACAGAAATTCGGCAATCTTTATAACCCCCTTAAATTTTAATCCATAGTAAAATTGAAAATATTAACTACGAACGTCGAGAAGAAACATTCATATATTTGCAAGTACGGATCAGTACACAAAATTCTAACCACTGTAACGTTGAATTTGGTTATCTACCCTTGATTATCTGTAATGTGTGCGCATGTCAAGGAATGAGAAATACGTTGGCTGACAGTGTGGCGTGAGGTGCGAAAATGAAATCGCCTGGTAGTTGGCGGCGAATTCATCTAGCTGTAAACTAGCTACCAGGGATGTAAAAGAGGATACATTTATAAAGTTAAGTTTGATGAAAGTTGGTTGAAGGGTCAACGAAAAATAAGAAAGACACCAGTAAAAATCGTCATTTTTCGCTATTTACGCAGGTTTTCACTATATGGGCGTATTCAATTATCAAGTTAAATGACTGTTAAACAATCAACTTATTGTTGGCTACAATTCTGTGAAGTTTGTATTAGATTGCCTGAAAATTGAGGGAGTTTTTAGTTTAAAATTTATGTTGAAATCTTTTTGTGTTGAAATCGATTATTCATTTTTCGCGGTTTTTCGCTAAACGTAAAATGAGGTATCGTTGAGTTCATCCTGATGTAAGTAATCTACATACCGAGTTTGAACGAAATCAGAGGAAAAAAGTTTAATTTATCGATTTTTGATCGGCTTTAATGATTATTGATTTTTTTAAATTATCGATTTTTTACGTTAAAAACCTATCTCTTACATTGTACAATGTATGTGCCAAGTTCGGTCAAAATCGGTTGGATGGATCTCGAATGAAAAGACAGATACACTGACATCTTCTGTTATATATATATATATATATATATATATATATATATATATATATATATATATATAGATAGATAGAGAGAGAGAGAGAGAGAAAGATTAGACGATGTTGAAAAGTTGAATTTATCGATATTTGATCGACTTTATCGATTACTGATTTTTTTTTTAAAATATCGATTTTTTACGCTAAGAACCTATTTCTTACATTGTACAATATATGTCGAGTTTCGTCAAAATCGGTTGAATGGATCTCGAATAAAAAGACAGACACACAAACATCCTCTGTTTTATATATATAACTTATATCGCTAAAGACGAAAATACCATTTTTACTTGATTCATTTTAGAGAATGAATTTTTTTACATTATATATTAAATTTCAGACTACATATACTGTTTTGATAATTGTAAAAATGTTTACTTTCGACAGTAATGAGTAGCATTTGATATGAAACTCAAGTAATAGTTAAAAATCGATTAATGAAAACAATAGTAATGTTAGGGTTGTAGTATAAATAACTCTAACTACTAGAAACAAAACTGAATTACTACTCAAATAAAAACAAGACAATGAATTAATTAAAAATTACAGAAATTAGGAAGAAATAAACAAATTAACAAAACGGGAATGTGGAACATTTAGTAAAAGATATCAGGGAAACGTAAAAGAAACGAATATATATATATATATATATATATATATATATAAAATAATATTTTTATTTTAAAATATTTTACATTGCGACACGGAAATTTCTATGCTTCGAGACTTAATTTTCTTTTTATCCCTTCATTCGGCAATGTTCGGTAAATTTTGATGAAAGTGATTTCCTTTTGAAAAACAGAAAACAATACGTTTGCTTATTAAAAAGGAGGAGGGTGGATCCAGATTTTAAAATCTTGTGTGTTTGTCTCTTTTGGCTAATCAAAAGACAGCTAAAACAGAAAAGTTAAAAATATGGGTTAGATGTTGGGGTGGGGGTATTTCTCCTTTTTAATAAGCAAACGTATTGTTTTTTTGCTTTCAAAAGGAAATCATTTTCATTAAAATTTACCGAACATTGCCTGATCACGGAATAAAAAATTTAAGTCCCGAAACATAGAAATTTCCGTATCGCAATGTAAAATATTTTTAAATATAAATATCTTTAAATATGTGTGTGTGTATGTATATATATATATATAATATATATATATATATATATATATATGCATATTTGGAGAGACAGACGGACATACAGATTAGGAAGATAGGAGGAGAAAAAGGTTTGGTAAGAGAAAGAAATATGGTGGTAAGGATAGAAAGAAAAACGAGCTGGGAAAGAGCAAGAGAGATCAAAGGAAACTCAGAAATAATGAATAAAAAGAAAAAAAAAACTGGAAAAAAAAATTCAAAATATCGTTATAAATACGAAAGAAATGACAAAAAAGACTAAAAGAGAAGTGAGAGAAAGAAAGAGAGTGAGAGCAGAGCATAGAGGGAGACAGGTATCGGAAAGAACATTAGAAATAACAAAATGCGAGAGAGGCAGAGAGAAAGGGGGAGAGAGGGGAAGAAAGAAAGAAAGAAAGAAAGAAAGAAAGAATATGGTCGATTAGAACGCATGCCTATTGTATAAGTTTAATGTAAAGAAAAATAATATTAAATCACATATAACGTGCCTTGGTGGCAGACTTCGATTTACGAAGTTTGTACACTGAATACAGTACTTATTGTACATGAATAATAAGTTCATATCACCCTTCGCTTTCGTATAAATAAACTAAAAAGATATTTGGAAAGAAATATTATAGCAAGAGAATGTATATAAAAATAGAACAGAAGTTAGTGATAAGAGGAACTTTAAACGATGAAGAAACAGTAGTGTGAGAAATTCTGCAATGGCTGGATTGTAACGACCAATTTCATTGGTCGAATTTTGATTTGGGTTTTTTCGCGGGCATTTTTTGACGGCTCGTGCCCTTTTGACTTTAGTTGCAGCAATTTCGCGGAAATGTCCGGACGCATTTATTAATATATTTTGCAGGGCCTTTAGCGCCCTAAAATCAAGCCGAAATAATTAGGCTATGACTCTTTCAGCAACCCAATGTGGTAATGCATCAGAGACGTTGTCTTGTGTCAGCTTAATTTCATCGAGGCTGTAGAATTCAGTCATTTATTGACTGTAGTCAAATGTGTACAATTACACGATTAACTTTTCCAGTGCTCTCGACGACAGCCGAACTTCAACTTCGCAGAGACCAATAGAGTCCCACTGAAGTAAAAGACTACCTACTCACAGAGAACTACCCCACCCTGTTCCCAGGGGCAAGAAAGAGCAAAATCCTTTTTTGCAAGGATTCAATAAAATTTGTTGTTAGTTTCAAGGTAGGCCTTGTTCATTGTATGTCTTTCTTGTCTCTGCCAGGGTTGAACTGTGTGCGAAGAAATTCTCACAGTAGAGACGGCAAAGACGTTTAAAGTAAAAAGCAAATATTATTGTATATGACAATAACAAAAATCGAAAAAGAACAGCTCCCCCACCACCAAAAAAAAACAAAACAAAAAAAAAACGCTCGATCATGCTTTTTTTCTGGACAATAATGTTTGTAAGTTAAGCTGTGTTTTTATAATCAAGCCTCTTCACGATTTAATCTCCCCAAAACTCTCAGTAGGCAAAAGATAAGTGGATATTGAATTTTATCTCGTAGTACAATTATGTATACTTGAAATAAACGAGAAAATTTCACCGTTTTCCTATTTGAAATTTTTTGATGAATCTTAATTCTTAGGTTAATCATTGAACAAACTCATAGTGAGTTCTATGACAATAAAATATCCGTAGAAATTCCTTAATCGTGTCGTTAAATATTTGAGCTTAACAACTTTAAAAAAAATATGGCAATAGCAATCATAAATATGAATGCTGGTCGTTATTTTAAGAAGTAAGGGCGTACAAATGAAAAGTTTTGAAAGTGAAAACGTTTTTCATTACACTGTAACAAACGCTAAACATAGCTATCTTCCCTTTCTTTCTTACATTTTCTCACTGAAACCAAGTAGCGTCTCTGATATGTCTTTTCTGTCTTTTCACGCGATCAAAACGGAATGGTTTATGGTTTATGAGGTATTGATATGGACTCTCGTCTTAACTAAGGGAGGAACAAGCAGAATTATAATCAGATTATTTATACTTATCCATCTAAGTTAAATTCTGTATCTTTGCTTGAAATGTTATTTTTCATATATCTGGAATAGGCAAATATTTATGAAAAGAAGCCCGCTGATTCAATACCAGTGATAACTCTTCAAATTAGTCGTTTTTCATTTGATATTTTGTCACTAGTCCAAATAAATACAGAAGACAAATGTAATACTGGGATACCGAATAGGTGAGATTTAATTAAAACATTATATTTTATTCTTTGTGATTTATGCAACATAGAAAGGCCGGTTAATCATTTTCAAGCTTTTAGCTTCTTCTGATGAGCTTGTTATATTTTTGACGTCTAATGTTTATTTTCCAAGCGTAGCTTAGACGTGGCACAAGGCCGAAAGTATGGGACACCTATGGGGATCGAACTCACTTTTCAGTCGTAACTGATCTAGGGGGACAAGCTTGCTAACCATTACACCACGTCATGGTGTCTAAGAACGTATTGGTTATTTTCTAAGCGTAGCTTAAAAGTGGCACAAGGACGAAAGAATGGTGCACCTAGTGAGGATCGAACTTACTTTCCACTCGTAACTGATCTAGCGAGACAAACTTGTTAACCATTACACCATGCCGCGATGCCCCAAAATTTAAGTTTTATTTTCTAAATATAGCTTAGCTGTGACGCAAGGCCAAACGTGTGGATCACCCAGTAATGGTCGAACTTAATAATCATTCGTAATTGATCTCCCGAGACATGCTTGCTAACCATTACGCTATGTCGAAGGGGTCTTTTTTCTAATGAAGAGGAAGAACGCTCAGAACCGGACTTCTTTCAAGGAGAAACTAACCAAATGATTACTCGTTCCGTAAGCTTTCGACTAGTCTAGCCGTGTTCAAATATTTGGAGCTATGATAGCACAGCATACTTTGAATCAATCATAAAAATTCAGTATGTGGAATAAATAAACAGTAAACAATAATACGGCTATATAACTTTGAAACCCTAGATCACCGAAGTTAAGCAACGTCGAACCTGGTCCGTATTTAGATGGGTGACCGCATGTGAATGCCAGGTGCTGTAAGCTTGGATGTGCGAGTGGTGTAATGAATAACGACACGTAATTGCAATTCGGAAGACGACGAGTTCCAATTCCTGTCAGGTATGTTATATTCATTTATGCGCACTTTTTGGGAAACATATGAATCCACCATCTCTCTCTCAGCTGTGGGTTATCTAGTAGGATTGCATTTGTCAATCATTATTATCACCAAAAAGTTCTTACAATCAAAAAATATCTAAAAATGTTTTCTGGCCTTAAATAAGCTGCAAAGAGGTAAAAAACAAATCGATTAATCAATCAATCCCTGTCATACGTACTGACATCTGGAAGGTTCTGTGAGATTTTCAGCCCATCCTTATAACGCTTGTTTGGCTTATCGGCTGGTCGCTTTCCGTTAGCAAACTCTCCATACAAAAATCTCAGTGGAATCTTGCTGTCGCTTAGGCAATATGAAAATATAACTACTCAAACGCATGCTATAATTGTCTTTTCGATGCTTTCGCACTCACTTTGCTCAAGCACTTCTACCTCACCGACATGCATTCTCAAGTTGATTTTTTCGTGTATTCGACGCAAGCAATTTTGATGAACGCGCCCAAACTTTTTCAAGAGATCGTGATAATCAACAGGCAGTAACGTCAAGACAACTTGAACTTGGCTACTTTCATAATTCCACACTGTCACTATAGTTTTCTTTTTCTTTGTTCCCTGTCACTTCTGCGCGCGGGCGATTATGGCTCTCCACAATTTCCTGACCCTCGTACCTCTTAGAAAAGCTTGTCTTTTCGCTATCTATCCTGTTCTTCCAATCATTTTCCTAAACAAGTTAGGTAGGTTATGCGCTTTTTTCCTCTATATCTATTGCCTTCAGTATGTTCTGTGAGTATCAAGATTTCTAAACCTTCTTTCCTCGTTATGAGTCCTAGGAATTTAAAGTTTCTTTCAGATTCTAAGTATGTATCCTTATTGTTACCATTTTCTCTAAAAATTTGTTGTTGCCCATATGTTCGGTCCATAATATGGTATCCTCAGCATCCTTCTGTAGAAACATATTTATGTTGCTTCTAGTCTCTTCTTCAGCTTTGAGGAGATTGTACAGTACTCACTGCCATTTAATTTACATTATGGATTTTCTTCTTTATGTGCCGCGTCCCTTCAAGACATAGACGATCATAGCTCTCCACAACTTCTTGTCCTTGTAGTTCTTAATAAATTTTGTCTTTTAGTTATTAATCATAAATCCTGTTCTGCTATTCATTTACTCACACTCTCTAAGTAGGTTATGCATTGTTTTCCTCTGTCCCTCTTGTTCTTAGTTCATCCCATGAGTAGAGTACCATTCTTTATCTTCTTAAATAAGTCCAGAGTACAAAATAAAATAAGTCTAGAGTACAAAATAAAATAAGTTAAGAGTACAAAATAAAATAAGTCAAGAGTACAAAATAAAATAAGTCTAGGGTACAAAATAAAATAAGTCTAGAGTACAAAATAAAATAAGTCTAGAGTACAAAATAAAATAAGTTTAGAGTACAAAATAAAATAAGTCCAGAGTACAAAATAAAATAAGTCAAGAGTACAAAATAAAATAAGTCTAGGGTACAAAATAAAATAAGAGTACAAAATAAAATAAGTCTAGAGTACAAAATAAAATAAGTCAAGGGTACAAAATAAAATAAGTCAAGGGTACAAAATAAAATAAGTCTAGAGTACAAAATAAAATAAGTCTAGAGTACAAAATAAAATAAGTCAAGGGTACAAAATAAAATAAGTCTAGAGTACAAAATAAAATAAGTCTAGGGTGCAAGATAAAATAAGTCTAGAGTACAAAATAAAGTAAGTCTAGAGTACAAAATAAAATAATCTGCAAAGAGCTGATAAGGCGTGGACAACGAATCAATCTGTCCCTTTTGCCTTCAACATGTTTTGTGAGTATCAAACTTGCTAAACCCATTTTCCTCGTTATTTGGTCTAGAAATTTCAATTATCTCTTTATGATTCTAAGTATAAGTGTTCTTATTTGTTTTCATTTTCCTTAAAATTTCGTTGTTGTTCACGGGTTCAGTCCAAGGTATTCTAAGTATCCTTATGTAGAACTACATTTTCATTGTCCCAGATCTCTTTTTCGTAGTGAATGCTAAACAATCTCCTCAAAGACGAAGAAGAGATCTGGGACAATAGAAATGTAGTTCTACATAAGGATAATGAGAATACCTTTGAGGAAATTGTTTAGCATTCACTACCATGTCTCACGGAAGTTTGTAACAGCAAGCAGGATCACTTTTCGGGATGGTGTCTCTTCCTTTCCAAAATGCTGTCGGAATTCCCTTTGTGAAGTATGCTTCCACTACGTATGCAATTTCTTTTGGAGTTCATATTATTATTGGGGCCTACCGCCAGCAAAATGATATATCAGATACCTGTAGAAAATAGCAAAATCTTATGTATGTTGAACTCTTATATATCAGTTATGTAATAAATATATTTTGTACTCTGTCATTTTTATAGTCCAAGATACTTGCTGTGTTCCATCACAATGGAACAACCTGTATATTGCTGTGTTATCAAATGTAGATCAAAGCTTAAAACGGGAAATAAGATCATCATTAATGACAGACTTAGACCTTTGTGTCTGTAAAAAAAAAACAGTGTGCCAAAAGGACGATTTTATATGACACTGCTATTAATTTAACTAACTTCATTCCTCGGCAACATTTATTGTTTTAAAAAGCGGTGATTAAAATTGTAATAAAATATAAAGGTATGAAAATTAATTTTCTTTGTTCTTGAGAACTGACAAACAAAAGTTGTTACAACTACGTAAGGATGTCTGTAATAATAACAACAAAACAGTTTAGTCTGGTCGCCTCTCTGTCCGTAGAAGTGGCGCTCCTGCAGTTTAATTCATAGATAACAATATGGCTGACACGGTATTTCCGTTTGAGAACAATGACTGAAACGATGCTTCCGTTTCCTTAGTTCCTGGTTACATGAAAAGTACAGTGTAACCCGGATATAAGAGAAACCAGGATATAAGAGAAATGTTATCTGGTCCCAAATTAGAGCCTGTGTTAATGTATATAAATTAGACCAAACCCGGATATAAGAGAAACCCGGATATAAGATACTTCTTCTCCGGTCCCGACAACTCTCTTATATCCGGGTTACACTGTAATAAACACTATTTATTTATTAGCTTGCTTATTTATACTATTTATTATATTGTTTATTGGAATGGTTGGCAATACATCCACTAACTGCCAATTGATTCGAGCTTTTTAAAATAGTAAATAATAAGGTTTTCCTTACATTTGGTTCATATAGTTTAATAATTTAAATTAAAAAGGTCGGACTGTATTTGATGAACTTTTTAATTTAATATCAATTGTAAATAAATAAATAATATACGCTTATCGTATTTTTATCCTTTTGCTATTTTTTTTAATCTTTTTTTTTTCACCAAATTTTAGTCGAATTCTTCTTTAGACTCGAAATGTGATTGTGAAAGTAAATCTACTCAAAATTTACAATAAAACCAATAAACAGTTGTCGACATTAGTGGAAAATTCATGTAGAATAATGAATACGCATACTGCCAGGATTTCAGACAAATAAATAACACTTTGCGAAACATGTAATTGTGCATCAGATCATTGAAAAGAGTAATAACATTTGAACAAAATCATATAAAAGTCTCCAGGCACGAAGGTTGAAATTCGATTAAGTACTGTCAGCCATTGAGAGTGAAAATATCAAAGATAATGAATTATTTTCTACGATTATGTTGTCTGGATAATCATGGGTCTGCTTTATAAAAAAAATATTGTGCCGTTGCACATTAATATCAGTTTCCGCCACATTCGTTGCCACAAGAGACATGTTTGTAATTTTATTCCACGTGATGTTCTTTTCTGTGAGAACCATTATATAAAAATAATTGCTGTAAGCTTCAATTTTTATTAGGAATAACTGCAAAACACTCTCCCATCTCCCTGTCGTCCTGGTTGAGACGATAAACTATATCCGTATCCTGGTTAAGACGATAAGCTACTCGTCCTGGGTATGACGATAAACTACTTCCGCGTATTGGGTAAGACGATAAACTATGTCTGACAGCAAGGCCTCAGATTAGGAGGTTTTGAGGAGCATGGAACCGCCTCTTAATTGCTGGTGTTCCCAGGTCCACACTAATCCGGAGTGGTAGCACCTGTTAGGGTCCCAGCTATGGGCAAATAGTTAACCCCCAAACTAGAGTCAAAACAGTATGAAAGTGTAAAAATAGGTTTTAATACCAGAAATACTTTGTAAAAAAATGATTACCAGCAATAATTTTTTTTTAAAAATATTACCAAGCGATACATATTTGGAGGAAAATTATTAACAGAAATAGATTTTTGAAGAAAAAAATATTACCAGAAATAAAAATTTTGTCGGCATTAAATAACCCATTGATGTTGATATGCCGTAAAACAAACGAAACGAAACATTCCCCCTCCCCAATTTATAGGCAGAAGTGCGCGCGCGCACACACACACACACACACACACACACACATATATATATATATATATATATATATATATATGTTGATAATATTAGTGGTCAATATTAGTGGTCAATATATATATATATATATATATATATATATATATATATATATATATATATATATATATATATATATATAAATTTCCAAGAGGATAGAATCCAGGTAGAACTCAATGTCCAGGACAGAATAAGAATATAATATGAAAGGTTCATACACTAATATTCCATAGTTATAATTTATTGGAATTGGAATCACGATCCAATTTGTCAAACCGACATTGGATCGTGATGAAGATTCCAATGTAATAATTTATAACCATGGAATATTAGTGTATGAACCTTTCATATTATATATATAGACAATTATTTTAAGACATTTCTATATTTATACATTATTTTTATAGAAAGAGCATTTACTTAAATATTTCTATCTATAAAAAGAATGTATAAACATAAAAATGTCCTTTTATATATATATATATATATATATATATATATATATATATATATTAGGTTGGTGCAAAAATAATGACGTAATAATGTCGTTTTTGATGTTAAAAAATACGTCAAAAAACGACATTATTACGTCATTATTTTTGCACCAACCATATATATATATATATATATATATATATATATATATGTTAAAATGAATCATTCATACAAAAAATAGAATAGTAAAGTTAATGATATAAAATGGCGAAATCTCTTTGCAAACAAAAATTTTAAAGTTGCATTAACCTACGAACCACTCGATGAATGTTATGATCCTTGTTTTTAATAACTACAAGCTGTAGTACTTTCAACTGTACATACAGTCATCCTCGGGCATGGAAATTATTTTGTTTTTAGTCAATCCAAGTAGCATTGGAGACGGATAAAAACATTTGGAGCGTGCGGTCGCAACGCTAAGGTTGAATTTTTTTTTTAAATTTTGAGAGAGTGCGTTTTTTACTAATATGGTAATTTGAGAATATTTTTTTTGTTGTAGGAGTTAATCAGTCAATGTGGCATGAACTAACTTTAAAAAAAAATTGGTTTGCGAAGAGATTTCGCCATTTTATATCATTAACTTTACTAATCTACTTTTTGTATGAATGATTCATTGTAATATAAATTGAATTGCACCACATATTTGATATATATATATATATATATTTATATATATATATATATATATATATATATATATATATATAGGGAGAGAGAGAGAGAGAGTACTTTATTAAGGGTATTATAAAGAGGAATTTACAAGACATGTAGACGTAGAGAAGGAATTTTTCAGAGAGGATGACGAATCTCGAAGAGAAACATTAACGATGTCCATTCTACCATGACGCTATAATTGTCCCTGGACGGTATTATGAATATTTATTATCGATTAATTCTTTGGAATGATTGATTTCTCATCATAAAAATGTATCATTGCTTCAGTGAATTTGGTGACGACAATCAATATTTCTAGGCATCAAAACGATTTATATGGTCTATTTTCTTCTTCCTTTTAATGTTCCACATTCTTTGAGGACATGGCCTTCCACAGCTTCCTATATTGTGTGGCTCTTTCGTCCCAGTTTTATTTTCCATTTGCTAAGCCCCTACCTCCAGTCCCACCATCAAATCACACTAGCTCATCGAGTAAGTAGCTTGTTGCTTTTCCCCTATCTTCCTTGTCCTCAATATGCCCCGTAAGTGTTAGATTTTCCAAGTCCTCCTACCTCATCAGGTGTCCAAAGAATGTCATCTGTTTTTTTTTGTCTGATCTTTAGTAGAAGTGTTTTTTTCTGACCCTTTATTGTTGCTTACTCGCTCCATTTATAGAATTCTCAACATCCTTTTGTAGAACCACATTTCTGCTGCCTCTAGTTTTCTCCACGCCCTTGAGGAGATTGCCTAGCATTCACTGATATATAAGAGGATGGATATCACTTGTCATTTCAGCGCTCTTTGCTTTGTTTCTAACGAAAATTTTACTGAGATTTAAACCTGGGTTTATTATCTCCAGCTGCGATTTTATGAATAAAAGAACAGTTTGTTTTTAGGAAAGAGATTCCTTGATAATTATTAAGCCTAGTTTAGTGGGATAGGACGAATATATTCCGCCAAACTATGTGCGGGATAGGACGAATATATTGCGCCAAACTTCCAGTTCTTTTTCTTTTCAAGTTACTGAATAAAATATTGCTAAATATTGACTTACAAAGATCAACATATAGATGAATAATTTAAGGGAAAGCATGCGATTAAAAAAGAAAAAAAAAGAATATATATATAGAATGAAAAGGAAACAAAGGATAAAATAACCCAGCACGCAAGCCGCTAGTGGCGCGCTGGATCACCGATGGGCCTCTAGCGGTCCGTCAGTGGTAAAATTGCCGAGACGATCCTTTCGGCGGCCCGAAAGCGAGTCACTAGCGGTAATTCCTAGTGGCAAGCCACCCGTGGCAGATTTGGTGGCTTTCGTGTAGGGATTTTGATTTTCATGCAGAAAGTTAGCAGGCGCCACTAAAATATCAAATGAAAATGCTAAATACAAAAAGGGACTAAAAATATTAAATAAAAAATTTAAATAATAAATACAAGAAGCCATGTTTGACTATTGTTAAGTATGGCGAAAACGATGTAAACCAGTGCTTCTCAACATTTTTCGGCCAAAGAACCAGTTTTTTCGTCAAAACATTCAAATGGACCACTCGTACATTTAATTTTACTTTTCAAACTAAAATATAAAGTAAGGATAAACACAAGATATCATAATCAATTTTGATGACGTCATTCCGTCGTAGTCCATTCAGTTAGTGAATAACTTGATTTTGGAGTTTCTGACACAAGATATCATAATCAATTTTGATGAAGTCTTTCAGTGTTAGTATATTCAGCTAATAACTACCCTGTTCTTTGTATTTCTGACACAAGATATCATAATCAATTTTGATGACGTCATTCAGTCTTAGTCCATTCAGCTAATGAGTGCCTTGATCTTTGTATTTCTGACACAAGATATCATAATCAATTTTGATGATGTCATTCAGTCTTAGTCCATTCAGCTAATGAGTGCCTTGATCTTTGTATTTCTGACACAAGACATCATAATCAATTTTGATAATGTCATTCAGTCTTAGTCCATTCAGCTAGTGACTACCTTGATCTTGGCGTTTCTGACACAAGATATCATAATCAATTTTGATGATGTCATTCAGTCTTAGTCCATTTAGCTAATAAGTGCCTTGATCTTTGTATTTCTGACACAAGATATCATAATCAATTTTGATGATGACATTCAGTCTTATTACATTCAGTTAGTGACTACCTTGATCTTTGTATTTCTGACACAAGATATCATAATCAATTTTGATAATGTCATTCAGTCTTAGTCCATTTAGCTAGTGACTACCTTGATCTTGGAGTTTCTGACACAAGATATCATAATCAATTTTGATGATGTCATTCAGTCTTAGTCCATTTAGCTAGTGACTACCTTGATCTTGGAGTTTCTGACACAAGATATCATAATCAATTTTGATAATGTCATTCAGTCTTAGTCCATTTAGCTAGTGACTACCTTGATCTTGGAGTTTCTGACACAAGATATCATAATCAATTTTGATGATGTCATTCAGTCTTAGTCCATTTAGCTAGTGACTACCTTGATCTTGGAGATTCTGACACAAGATATCATAATCAATTTTGATGATGTCATTCAGTCTTAGTCCATTTAGCTAGTGACTACCTTGATCTTGGAGTTTCTGACACAAGATATCATAATCAATTTTGATGATGTCATTCAGTCTTAGTCCATTTAGCTAGTGACTACCTTGATCTTGGAGTTTCTGACACAAGATATCATAATCAATTTTGATGATGTCATTCAGTCTTAGTCCATTTAGCTAGTGACTACTTTGATCTTGGAGTTTCTGACACAAGATATCATAATCAATTTTGATGATGTCATTCAGTCTTATTACATTCAGTTAGTGACTACCTTGATCTTGGAGTTTCTGACACAAGATATCATAATCAATTTTGATGATGTCATTCAATCTTAGTCCATTTAGCTAGTGACTACCTTGATCTTGGAGTTTCTGACACAAGATATCATAATCAATTTTGATGATGTCATTCAGTCTTAGTCCATTTAGCTAGTGACTACCTTGATCTTGGAGTTTCTGACACAAGATATCATAATCAATTTTGATGATGTCATTCAGTCTTAGTCCATTTAGCTAGTGACTACCTTGATCTTGGAGTTTCTGACACAAGATATCATAATCAATTTTGATGATGTCATTCAGTCTTATTACATTCAGTTAGTGACTACCTTGATCTTGGAGTTTCTGACACAAGATATCTTAATCAATTTTGATGATGTCATTCAGTCTTAGTCCATTTAGCTAGTGACTACCTTGATCTTGGAGTTTCTGACACAAGATATCATAATCAATTTTGATGATGTCATTCAGTCTTAGTCCATTTAGCTAGTGACTACCTCGATCTTGGAGTTTTTGACACAAGATATCATAATCAATTTTGATGATGTCATTCAGTCTTAGTCCATTTAGCTAGTGACTACCTTGATCTTGGAGTTTCTGACACAAGATATCATAATCAATTTTGATGACGTCATTCAGTCTTAGTCCATTCAGCTAATGAGTGCCTTGATCTTTGTATTTCTGACACAAGATATCATAATCAATTTTGATGATGTCATTCAGTCTTAGTCCATTCAGCTAATGAGTGCCTTGATCTTTGTATTTCTGACACAAGATATCATAATCAATTTTGATGACGTCATTCAGTCTTAGTCCATTCAGCTAATGAGTGCCTTGATCTTTGTATTTCTGACACAAGACATCATAATCAATTTTGATAATGTCATTCAGTCTTAGTCCATTCAGCTAGTGACTACCTTGATCTTGGCGTTTCTGACACAAGATATCATAATCAATTTTGATGATGTCATTCAGTCTTAGTCCATTTAGCTAATGAGTGCCTTGATCTTTGTATTTCTGACACAAGATATCATAATCAATTTTGATGATGACATTCAGTCTTATTACATTCAGTTAGTGACTACCTTGATCTTTGTATTTCTGACACAAGATATCATAATCAATTTTGATAATGTCATTCAGTCTTAGTCCATTTAGCTAGTGACTACCTTGATCTTGGAGTTTCTGACACAAGATATCATAATCAATTTTGATGATGTCATTCAGTCTTAGTCCATTTAGCTAGTGACTACCTTGATCTTGGAGTTTCTGACACAAGATATCATAATCAATTTTGATAAAGTCATTCAGTCTTAGTCCATTTAGCTAGTGACTACCTTGATCTTGGAGTTTCTGACACAAGATATCATAATCAATTTTGATGATGTCATTCAGTCTTAGTCCATTTAGCTAGTGACTACCTTGATCTTGGAGATTCTGACACAAGATATCATAATCAATTTTGATAATGTCATTCAGTCTTAGTCAATTCAGCTAGTGACTACCTTGATCTTGGAGTTTCTGACACAAGATATCATAATCAATTTTAATGATGTCATTCAGTCTTAGTCCATTTAGCTAGTGACTACCTTGATCTTGGAGTTTCTGACACAAGATATCATAATCAATTTTGATGATGTCATTCAGTCTTAGTCCATTTAGCTAGTGACTACCTTGATCTTGGAGTTTCTAACACAAGATATCATAATCAATTTTGATAATGTCATTCAGTCTTAGTCCATTTAGCTAGTGACTACCTTGATCTTGGAGTTTCTGACACAAGATATCATAATCAATTTTGATGATGTCATTCAGTCTTAGTCCATTTAGCTAGTGACTACCTTGATCTTGGAGTTTCTGACACAAGATATCATAATCAATTTTGATGATGTCATTCAGTCTTAGTCCATTTAGCTAGTGACTACCTTGATCTTGGAGTTTCTGACACAAGATATCATAATCAATTTTGATGATGTCATTCAGTCTTAGTCCATTTAGCTAGTGACTACCTTGATCTTGGAGTTTCTGACACAAGATATCATAATCAATTTTGATAATGTCATTCAGTCTTAGTCCATTTAGCTAGTGACTACCTTGATCTTGGAGTTTCTGACACAAGATATCATAATCAATTTTGATGATGTCATTCAGTCTTAGTCCATTTAGCTAGTGACTACCTTGATCTTGGAGTTTCTGACACAAGATATCATAATCAATTTTGATAATGTCATTCAGTCTTAGTCCATTTAGCTAGTGACTACCTTGATCTTGGAGTTTCTGACACAAGATATCATAATCAATTTTGATGATGTCATTCAGTCTTAGTCCATTTAGCTAGTGACTACCTTGATCTTGGAGTTTCTGACACAAGATATCATAATCAATTTTGATAATGTCATTCAGTCTTAATCCATTTAGCTAGTGACTACCTTGATCTTGGAGTTTCTGACACAAGATATCATAATCAATTTTGATGATGTCATTCAGTCTTAGTCCATTTAGCTAGTGACTACCTTGATCTTGGAGTTTCTGACACAAGATATCATAATCAATTTTGATAATGTCATTCAGTCTTAGTCCATTTAGCTAGTGACTACCTTGATCTTGGTGTTTCTGACACAAGATATCATAATCAATTTTGATGATGTCATTCAGTCTTAGTTCATTTAGCTAGTGACTACCTTGATCTTGGAGATTCTGACACAAGATATCATAATCAATTTTGATAATGTCATTCAGTCTTAGTCAATTCAGCTAGTGACTACCTTGATCTTGGAGTTTCTGACACAAGATATCATAATCAATTTTGATGATGTCATTCAGTCTTAGTCCATTTAGCTAGTGACTACCTTGATCTTGGAGTTTCTGACACAAGATATCATAATCAATTTTGATGATGTCATTCAGTCTTAGTCCATTTAGCTAGTGACTACCTTGATCTTGGAGTTTCTGACACAAGATATCATAATCAATTTTGATGATGTCATTCAGTCTTATTACATTCAGTTAGTGACTACCTTGATCTTGGAGTTTCTGACACAAGATATCATAATCAATTTTGATGATGTCATTCAATCTTAGTCCATTTAGCTAGTGACTACCTTGATCTTGGAGTTTCTGACACAAGATATCATAATCAATTTTGATGATGTCATTCAGTCTTAGTCCAATTAGCTAGTGACTACCTTGATCTTGGAGTTTCTGACACAAGATATCATAATCAATTTTGATGATGTCATTCATTCTTAGTCCATTTAGCTAGTGACTACCTTGATCTTGGAGTTTCTGACACAAGATATCATAATCAATTTTGATGATGTCATTCAGTCTTAGTCCATTCAGCTAGTGACTACCTTGATCTTGGAGTTTCTGACACAAGATATCATAATCAATTTTGATGATGTCATTCAGTCTTATTACATTCAGTTAGTGACTACCTTGATCTTTGTATTTCTGACACAAGATATCATAATCAATTTTGATGATGTCATTCAGTCTTAGTCAATTCAGCTAGTGACTACCTTGATCTTGGAGTTTCTGACACAAGATATCATAATCAATTTTGATAATGTCATTCAGTCTTAGTCAATTCAGCTAGTGACTACCTTGATCTTGGAGTTTCTGACACAAGATATCATAATCAATTTTGATGATGTCATTCAATCTTAGTCCATTTATCTAGTGACTACCTTGATCTTGGAGTTTCTGACACAAGATATCATAATCAATTTTGATGATGTCATTCAGTCTTAGTCCATTTAGCTAGTGACTACCTTGATCTTGGAGTTTCTAACACAAGATATCATAATCAATTTTGATAATGTCATTCAGTCTTAGTCCATTTAGCTAGTGACTACCTTGATCTTGGAGTTTCTGACACAAGATATCATAATCAATTTTGATGATGTCATTCAGTCTTAGTCCATTTAGCTAGTGACTACCTTGATCTTGGAGTTTCTGACACAAGATATCATAATCAATTTTGATGATGTCATTCAGTCTTAGTCCATTTAGCTAGTGACTACCTTGATCTTGGAGTTTCTGACACAAGATATCATAATCAATTTTGATGATGTCATTCAGTCTTAGTCCATTTAGCTAGTGACTACCTTGATCTTGGAGTTTCTGACACAAGATATCATAATCAATTTTGATAATGTCATTCAGTCTTAGTCCATTTAGCTAGTGACTACCTTGATCTTGGAGTTTCTGACACAAGATATCATAATCAATTTTGATGATGTCATTCAGTCTTAGTCCATTTAGCTAGTGACTACCTTGATCTTGGAGTTTCTGACACAAGATATCATAATCAATTTTGATAATGTCATTCAGTCTTAGTCCATTTAGCTAGTGACTACCTTGATCTTGGAGTTTCTGACACAAGATATCATAATCAATTTTGATGATGTCATTCAGTCTTAGTCCATTTAGCTAGTGACTACCTTGATCTTGGAGTTTCTGACACAAGATATCATAATCAATTTTGATAATGTCATTCAGTCTTAATCCATTTAGCTAGTGACTACCTTGATCTTGGAGTTTCTGACACAAGATATCATAATCAATTTTGATGATGTCATTCAGTCTTAGTCCATTTAGCTAGTGACTACCTTGATCTTGGAGTTTCTGACACAAGATATCATAATCAATTTTGATAATGTCATTCAGTCTTAGTCCATTTAGCTAGTGACTACCTTGATCTTGGTGTTTCTGACACAAGATATCATAATCAATTTTGATGATGTCATTCAGTCTTAGTTCATTTAGCTAGTGACTACCTTGATCTTGGAGATTCTGACACAAGATATCATAATCAATTTTGATAATGTCATTCAGTCTTAGTCAATTCAGCTAGTGACTACCTTGATCTTGGAGTTTCTGACACAAGATATCATAATCAATTTTGATGATGTCATTCAGTCTTAGTCCATTTAGCTAGTGACTACCTTGATCTTGGAGTTTCTGACACAAGATATCATAATCAATTTTGATGATGTCATTCAGTCTTAGTCCATTTAGCTAGTGACTACCTTGATCTTGGAGTTTCTGACACAAGATATCATAATCAATTTTGATGATGTCATTCAGTCTTATTACATTCAGTTAGTGACTACCTTGATCTTGGAGTTTCTGACACAAGATATCATAATCAATTTTGATGATGTCATTCAATCTTAGTCCATTTAGCTAGTGACTACCTTGATCTTGGAGTTTCTGACACAAGATATCATAATCAATTTTGATGATGTCATTCAGTCTTAGTCCAATTAGCTAGTGACTACCTTGATCTTGGAGTTTCTGACACAAGATATCATAATCAATTTTGATGATGTCATTCATTCTTAGTCCATTTAGCTAGTGACTACCTTGATCTTGGAGTTTCTGACACAAGATATCATAATCAATTTTGATGATGTCATTCAGTCTTAGTCCATTCAGCTAGTGACTACCTTGATCTTGGAGTTTCTGACACAAGATATCATAATCAATTTTGATGATGTCATTCAGTCTTATTACATTCAGTTAGTGACTACCTTGATCTTTGTATTTCTGACACAAGATATCATAATCAATTTTGATGATGTCATTCAGTCTTAGTCAATTCAGCTAGTGACTACCTTGATCTTGGAGTTTCTGACACAAGATATCATAATCAATTTTGATAATGTCATTCAGTCTTAGTCCATTTAGCTAGTGACTACCTTGATCTTGGAGTTTCTGACACAAGATATCATAATCAATTTTGATGATGTCATTCAGTCTTAGTCCATTTAGCTAGTGACTACCTTGATCTTGGAGTTTCTGACACAAGATATCATAATCAATTTTGATAATGTCATTCAGTCTTAGTCCATTTAGCTAGTGACTACCTTGATCTTGGAGTTTCTGACACAAGATATCATAATCAATTTTGATAATGTCATTCAGTCTTAGTCCATTTAGCTAGTGACTACCTTGATCTTGGAGTTTCTGACACAAGATATCATAATCAATTTTGATAATGTCATTCAGTCTTAGTCCATTTAGCTAGTGACTACCTTGATCTTGGAGTTTCTGACACAAGATATCATAATCAATTTTGATGATGTCATTCAGTCTTAGTCCATTTAGCTAGTGACTACCTTGATCTTGGAGTTTCTGACACAAGATATCATAATCAATTTTGATAATGTCATTCAGTCTTAGTCCATTTAGCTAGTGACTACCTTGATCTTGGAGTTTCTGACACAAGATATCATAATCAATTTTGATGATGTCATTCAGTCTTAGTCCATTTAGCTAGTGACTACCTTGATCTTGGAGTTTCTGACACAAGATATCATAATCAATTTTGATAATGTCATTCAGTCTTAGTCCATTTAGCTAGTGACTACCTTGATCTTGGAGTTTCTGACACAAGATATCATAATCAATTTTGATGATGTCATTCAGTCTTAGTTCATTTAGCTAGTGACTACCTTGATCTTGGAGATTCTGACACAAGATATCATAATCAATTTTGATAATGTCATTCAGTCTTAGTCAATTCAGCTAGTGACTACCTTGATCTTGGAGTTTCTGACACAAGATATCATAATCAATTTTGATGATGTCATTCAGTCTTAGTCCATTTAGCTAGTGACTACCTTGATCTTGGAGTTTCTGACACAAGATATCATAATCAATTTTGATGATGTCATTCAGTCTTAGTCCATTTAGCTAGTGACTACCTTGATCTTGGAGTTTCTGACACAAGATATCATAATCAATTTTGATAATGTCATTCAGTCTTAGTCCATTTAGCTAGTGACTACCTTGATCTTGGAGTTTCTGACACAAGATATCATAATCAATTTTGATAATGTCATTCAGTCTTAGTCCATTTAGCTAGTGACTACCTTGATCTTGGAGTTTCTGACACAAGATATCATAATCAATTTTGATGATGTCATTCAGTCTTAGTCCATTTAGCTAGTGACTACCTTGATCTTGGAGTTTCTGACACAAGATATCATAATCAATTTTGATAATGTCATTCAGTCTTAGTCCATTTAGCTTGTGACTACCTTGATCTTGGAGTTTCTGACACAAGATATCATAATCAATTTTGATGATGTCATTCAGTCTTAGTCCATTTAGCTAGTGACTACCTTGATCTTGGAGTTTCTGACACAAGATATCATAATCAATTTTGATAATGTCATTCAGTCTTAGTCCATTTAGCTAGTGACTACCTTGATCTTGGAGTTTCTGACACAAGATATCATAATCAATTTTGATGATGTCATTCAGTCTTAGTCCATTTAGCTAGTGACTACCTTGATCTTGGAGTTTCTGACACAAGATATCATAATCAATTTTGATAATGTCATTCAGTCTTAGTCCATTTAGCTAGTGACTACCTTGATCTTGGAGTTTCTGACACAAGATATCATAATCAATTTTGATGATGTCATTCAGTCTTAGTTCATTTAGCTAGTGACTACCTTGATCTTGGAGATTCTGACACAAGATATCATAATCAATTTTGATAATGTCATTCAGTCTTAGTCAATTCAGCTAGTGACTACCTTGATCTTGGAGTTTCTGACACAAGATATCATAATCAATTTTGATGATGTCATTCAGTCTTAGTCCATTTAGCTAGTGACTACCTTGATCTTGGAGTTTCTGACACAAGATATCATAATCAATTTTGATGATGTCATTCAGTCTTAGTCCATTTAGCTAGTGACTACCTTGATCTTGGAGTTTCTGACACAAGATATCATAATCAATTTTGATGATGTCATTCAGTCTTAGTCCATTTAGCTAGTGACTACCTTGATCTTGGAGTTTCTGACACAAGATATCATAATCAATTTTGATGATGTCATTCAGTCTTATTACATTCAGTTAGTGACTACCTTGATCTTGGAGTTTCTAACACAAGATATCATAATCAATTTTGATGATGTCATTCAATCTTAGTCCATTTATCTAGTGACTACCTTGATCTTGGAGTTTCTGACACAAGATATCATAATCAATTTTGATGATGTCATTCAGTCTTAGTCCATTTAGCTAGTGACTACCTTGATCTTGGAGTTTCTGACACAAGATATCATAATCAATTTTGATGATGTCATTCAGTCTTAGTCCATTTAGCTAGTGACTACCTTGATCTTGGAGTTTCTGACACAAGATATCATAATCAATTTTGATGATGTCATTCAGTCTTAGTCCATTCAGCTAGTGACTACCTTGATCTTGGAGTTTCTGACACAAGATATCATAATCAATTTTGATGATGTCATTCAGTCTTATTACATTCAGTTAGTGACTACCTTGATCTTTGTATTTCTGACACAAGATATCATAATCAATTTTGATGATGTCATTCAGTCTTAGTCAATTCAGCTAGTGACTACCTTGATCTTGGAGTTTCTGACACAAGATATCATAATCAATTTTGATAATGTCATTCAGTCTTAGTCCATTTAGCTAGTGACTACCTTGATCTTGGAGTTTCTGACACAAGATATCATAATCAATTTTGATGATGTCATTCAGTCTTAGTCCATTTAGCTAGTGACTACCTTGATCTTGGAGTTTCTGACACAAGATATCATAATCAATTTTGATAATGTCATTCAGTCTTAGTCCATTTAGCTAGTGACTACCTTGATCTTGGAGTTTCTGACACAAGATATCATAATCAATTTTGATGATGTCATTCAGTCTTAGTCCATTTAGCTAGTGACTACCTTGATCTTGGAGTTTCTGACACAAGATATCATAATCAATTTTGATAATGTCATTCAGTCTTAGTCCATTTAGCTAGTGACTACCTTGATCTTGGAGTTTCTGACACAAGATATCATAATCAATTTTGATGATGTCATTCAGTCTTAGTCCATTTAGCTAGTGACTACCTTGATCTTGGAGTTTCTAACACAAGATATCATAATCAATTTTGATGATGTCATTCAGTCTTAGTCCATTTAGCTAGTGACTACCTTGATCTTGGAGTTTCTGACACAAGATATCATAATCAATTTTGATGATGTCATTCAGTCTTAGTCCATTTAGCTAGTGACTACCTTGATCTTGGAGTTTCTGACACAAGATATTATAATCAATTTTGATGATGTCATTCAGTCTTAGTCCATTTAGCTAGTGACTACCTTGATCTTGGAGTTTCTGACACAAGATATCATAATCAATTTTGATGATGTCATTCAGTCTTAGTCCATTTAGCTTGTGACTACCTTGATCTTGGAGTTTCTGACACAAGATATCATAATCAATTTTGATGATGTCATTCAGTCTTATTACATTCAGTTAGTGACTACCTTGATCTTGGAGTTTCTGACACAAGATATCATAATCAATTTTGATGATGTCATTCAATCTTAGTCCATTTAGCTAGTGACTACCTTGATCTTGGAGTTTCTGACACAAGATATCATAATCAATTTTGATGATGTCATTCAGTCTTAGTCCATTTAGCTAGTGACTACCTTGATCTTGGAGTTTCTGACACAAGATATCATAATCAATTTTGATGATGTCATTCAGTCTTAGTCCATTTAGCTAGTGACTACCTTGATCTTGGAGTTTCTGACACAAGATATCATAATCAATTTTGATGATGTCATTCAGTCTTAGTCCATTTAGCTTGTGACTACCTTGATCTTGGAGTTTCTGACACAAGATATCATAATCAATTTTGATGATGTCATTCAGTCTTATTACATTCAGTTAGTGACTACCTTGATCTTGGAGTTTCTGACACAAGATATCATAATCAATTTTGATGATGTCATTCAATCTTAGTCCATTTAGCTAGTGACTACCTTGATCTTGGAGTTTCTGACACAAGATATCATAATCAATTTTGATGATGTCATTCAGTCTTAGTCCATTTAGCTAGTGACTACCTTGATCTTGGAGTTTCTGACACAAGATATCATAATCAATTTTGATGATGTCATTCAGTCTTAGTCCATTTAGCTAGTGACTACCTTGATCTTGGAGTTTCTGACACAAGATATCATAATCAATTTTGATGATGTCATTCAGTCTTAGTCCATTTAGCTAGTGACTACCTTGATCTTGGCGTTTCTGACACAAGATATCATAATCAATTTTGATGATGTCATTCAGTCTTAGTCCATTTAGCTTGTGACTACCTTGATCTTGGAGTTTCTGACACAAGATATCATAATCAATTTTGATGATGTCATTCAGTCTTATTACATTCAGTTAGTGACTACCTTGATCTTGGAGTTTCTGACACAAGATATCATAATCAATTTTGATGATGTCATTCAATCTTAGTCCATTTAGCTAGTGACTACCTTGATCTTGGAGTTTCTGACACAAGATATCATAATCAATTTTGATGATGTCATTCAGTCTTAGTCCATTTAGCTAGTGACTACCTTGATCTTGGAGTTTCTGACACAAGATATCATAATCAATTTTGATGATGTCATTCAGTCTTAGTCCATTTAGCTTGTGACTACCTTGATCTTGGAGTTTCTGACACAAGATATCATAATCAATTTTGATGATGTCATTCAGTCTTATTACATTCAGTTAGTGACTACCTTGATCTTGGAGTTTCTGACACAAGATATCATAATCAATTTTGATGATGTCATTCAGTCTTAGTCCATTTAGCTAGTGACTACCTTGATCTTGGAGTTTCTGACACAAGATATCATAATCAATTTTGATGATGTCATTCAGTCTTAGTCCATTTAGCTAGTGACTAACTTGATCTTGGAGTTTCTGACACAAGATATCATAATCAATTTTGATGATGTCATTCAGTCTTAGTCCATTTAGCTAGTGACTACCTTGATCTTGGAGTTTCTGACACAAGATATCATAATCAATTTTGATGATGTCATTCAGTCTTATTACATTCAGTTAGTGACTACCTTGATCTTGGAGTTTCTGACACAAGATATCATAATCAATTTTGATGATGTCATTCAGTCTTAGTCCATTTAGCTAATGACTACCTTGATCTTGGAGTTTCTGACACAAGATATCATAATCAATTTTGATGATGTCATTCAGTCTTAGTCAATTCAGCTAGTGACTACCTTGATCTTGGAGTTTCTGACACAAGATATCATAATCAATTTTGATGATGTCATTCAGTCTTAGTCCATTCAGCTAGTGACTACCTTGATCTTGGAGTTTCTGACACAAGATATCATAATCAATTTTGATGATGTCATTCAGTCTTATTACATTCAGTTAGTGACTACCTTGATCTTTGTATTTCTGACACAAGATATCATAATCAATTTTGATGATGTCATTCAGTCTTAGTCAATTCAGCTAGTGACTACCTTGATCTTGGAGTTTCTGACACAAGATATCATAATCAATTTTGATAATGTCATTCAGTCTTAGTCCATTTAGCTAGTGACTACCTTGATCTTGGAGTTTCTGACACAAGATATCATAATCAATTTTGATGATGTCATTCAGTCTTAGTCCATTTAGCTAGTGACTACCTTGATCTTGGAGTTTCTGACACAAGATATCATAATCAATTTTGATAATGTCATTCAGTCTTAGTCCATTTAGCTAGTGACTACCTTGATCTTGGAGTTTCTGACACAAGATATCATAATCAATTTTGATAATGTCATTCAGTCTTAGTCCATTTAGCTAGTGACTACCTTGATCTTGGAGTTTCTGACACAAGATATCATAATCAATTTTGATGATGTCATTCAGTCTTAGTCCATTTAGCTAGTGACTACCTTGATCTTGGAGTTTCTGACACAAGATATCATAATCAATTTTGATAATGTCATTCAGTCTTAGTCCATTTAGCTAGTGACTACCTTGATCTTGGAGTTTCTGACACAAGATATCATAATCAATTTTGATGATGTCATTCAGTCTTAGTCCATTTAGCTAGTGACTACCTTGATCTTGGAGTTTCTGACACAAGATATCATAATCAATTTTGATAATGTCATTCAGTCTTAGTCCATTTAGCTAGTGACTACCTTGATCTTGGAGTTTCTGACACAAGATATCATAATCAATTTTGATGATGTCATTCAGTCTTAGTCCATTTAGCTAGTGACTACCTTGATCTTGGAGTATCTGACACAAGATATCATAATCAATTTTGATAATGTCATTCAGTCTTAGTCCATTTAGCTAGTGACTACCTTGATCTTGGAGTTTCTGACACAAGATATCATAATCAATTTTGATGATGTCATTCAGTCTTAGTTCATTTAGCTAGTGACTACCTTGATCTTGGAGATTCTGACACAAGATATCATAATCAATTTTGATAATGTCATTCAGTCTTAGTCAATTCAGCTAGTGACTACCTTGATCTTGGAGTTTCTGACACAAGATATCATAATCAATTTTGATGATGTCATTCAGTCTTAGTCCATTTAGCTAGTGACTACCTTGATCTTGGAGTTTCTGACACAAGATATCATAATCAATTTTGATGATGTCATTCAGTCTTAGTCCATTTAGCTAGTGACTACCTTGATCTTGGAGTTTCTGACACAAGATATCATAATCAATTTTGATAATGTCATTCAGTCTTAGTCCATTTAGCTAGTGACTACCTTGATCTTGGAGTTTCTGACACAAGATATCATAATCAATTTTGATAATGTCATTCAGTCTTAGTCCATTTAGCTAGTGACTACCTTGATCTTGGAGTTTCTGACACAAGATATCATAATCAATTTTGATGATGTCATTCAGTCTTAGTCCATTTAGCTAGTGACTACCTTGATCTTGGAGTTTCTGACACAAGATATCATAATCAATTTTGATAATGTCATTCAGTCTTAGTCCATTTAGCTTGTGACTACCTTGATCTTGGAGTTTCTGACACAAGATATCATAATCAATTTTGATGATGTCATTCAGTCTTAGTCCATTTAGCTAGTGACTACCTTGATCTTGGAGTTTCTGACACAAGATATCATAATCAATTTTGATAATGTCATTCAGTCTTAGTCCATTTAGCTAGTGACTACCTTGATCTTGGAGTTTCTGACACAAGATATCATAATCAATTTTGATGATGTCATTCAGTCTTAGTCCATTTAGCTAGTGACTACCTTGATCTTGGAGTTTCTGACACAAGATATCATAATCAATTTTGATAATGTCATTCAGTCTTAGTCCATTTAGCTAGTGACTACCTTGATCTTGGAGTTTCTGACACAAGATATCATAATCAATTTTGATGATGTCATTCAGTCTTAGTTCATTTAGCTAGTGACTACCTTGATCTTGGAGATTCTGACACAAGATATCATAATCAATTTTGATAATGTCATTCAGTCTTAGTCAATTCAGCTAGTGACTACCTTGATCTTGGAGTTTCTGACACAAGATATCATAATCAATTTTGATGATGTCATTCAGTCTTAGTCCATTTAGCTAGTGACTACCTTGATCTTGGAGTTTCTGACACAAGATATCATAATCAATTTTGATGATGTCATTCAGTCTTAGTCCATTTAGCTAGTGACTACCTTGATCTTGGAGTTTCTGACACAAGATATCATAATCAATTTTGATGATGTCATTCAGTCTTAGTCCATTTAGCTAGTGACTACCTTGATCTTGGAGTTTCTGACACAAGATATCATAATCAATTTTGATGATGTCATTCAGTCTTATTACATTCAGTTAGTGACTACCTTGATCTTGGAGTTTCTAACACAAGATATCATAATCAATTTTGATGATGTCATTCAATCTTAGTCCATTTATCTAGTGACTACCTTGATCTTGGAGTTTCTGACACAAGATATCATAATCAATTTTGATGATGTCATTCAGTCTTAGTCCATTTAGCTAGTGACTACCTTGATCTTGGAGTTTCTGACACAAGATATCATAATCAATTTTGATGATGTCATTCAGTCTTAGTCCATTTAGCTAGTGACTACCTTGATCTTGGAGTTTCTGACACAAGATATCATAATCAATTTTGATGATGTCATTCAGTCTTAGTCCATTCAGCTAGTGACTACCTTGATCTTGGAGTTTCTGACACAAGATATCATAATCAATTTTGATGATGTCATTCAGTCTTATTACATTCAGTTAGTGACTACCTTGATCTTTGTATTTCTGACACAAGATATCATAATCAATTTTGATGATGTCATTCAGTCTTAGTCAATTCAGCTAGTGACTACCTTGATCTTGGAGTTTCTGACACAAGATATCATAATCAATTTTGATAATGTCATTCAGTCTTAGTCCATTTAGCTAGTGACTACCTTGATCTTGGAGTTTCTGACACAAGATATCATAATCAATTTTGATGATGTCATTCAGTCTTAGTCCATTTAGCTAGTGACTACCTTGATCTTGGAGTTTCTGACACAAGATATCATAATCAATTTTGATAATGTCATTCAGTCTTAGTCCATTTAGCTAGTGACTACCTTGATCTTGGAGTTTCTGACACAAGATATCATAATCAATTTTGATGATGTCATTCAGTCTTAGTCCATTTAGCTAGTGACTACCTTGATCTTGGAGTTTCTGACACAAGATATCATAATCAATTTTGATAATGTCATTCAGTCTTAGTCCATTTAGCTAGTGACTACCTTGATCTTGGAGTTTCTGACACAAGATATCATAATCAATTTTGATGATGTCATTCAGTCTTAGTCCATTTAGCTAGTGACTACCTTGATCTTGGAGTTTCTGACACAAGATATCATAATCAATTTTGATAATGTCATTCAGTCTTAGTCCATTTAGCTAGTGACTACCTTGATCTTGGAGTTTCTGACACAAGATATCATAATCAATTTTGATGATGTCATTCAGTCTTTGTCCATTTAGCTAGTGACTACCTTGATCTTGGAGTTTCTGACACAAGATATCATAATCAATTTTGATAATGTCATTCAGTCTTAGTCCATTTAGCTAGTGACTACCTTGATCTTGGAGTTTCTGACACAAGATATCATAATCAATTTTGATGATGTCATTCAGTCTTAGTCCATTTAGCTAGTGACTACCTTGATCTTGGAGTTTCTGACACAAGATATCATAATCAATTTTGATAATGTCGTTCAGTCTTAGTCCATTTAGCTAGTGACTACCTTGATCTTGGTGTTTCTGACACAAGATATCATAATCAATTTTGATGATGTCATTCAGTCTTAGTTCATTTAGCTAGTGACTACCTTGATCTTGGAGATTCTGACACAAGATATCATAATCAATTTTGATAATGTCATTCAGTCTTAGTCAATTCAGCTAGTGACTACCTTGATCTTGGAGTTTCTGACACAAGATATCATAATCAATTTTGATGATGTCATTCAGTCTTAGTCCATTTAGCTAGTGACTACCTTGATCTTGGAGTTTCTGACACAAGATATCATAATCAATTTTGATGATGTCATTCAGTCTTAGTCCATTTAGCTAGTGACTACCTTGATCTTGGAGTTTCTGACACAAGATATCATAATCAATTTTGATGATGTCATTCAGTCTTAGTCCATTTAGCTAGTGACTACCTTGATCTTGGAGTTTCTGACACAAGATATCATAATCAATTTTGATGATGTCATTCAGTCTTATTACATTCAGTTAGTGACTACCTTGATCTTGGAGTTTCTGACACAAGATATCATAATCAATTTTGATGATGTCATTCAGTCTTATTACATTCAGTTAGTGAATACCTTGATCTTTGTATTTCTGACACAAGATATCATAATCAATTTTGATGATGTCATTCAGTCTTAGTCAATTCAGCTAGTGACTACCTTGATCTTGGAGTTTCTGACACAAGATATCATAATCAATTTTGATGATGTCATTCAGTCTTAGTCCATTTAGCTAGTGACTACCTTGATCTTGGAGTTTCTGACACAAGATATCATAATCAATTTTGATAATGTCATTCAGTCTTAGTCCATTTAGCTAGTGACTACCTTGATCTTGGAGTTTCTGACACAAGATATCATAATCAATTTTGATGATGTCATTCAGTCTTAGTCCATTTAGCTAGTGACTACCTTGATCTTGGAGTTTCTGACACAAGATATCATAATCAATTTTGATAATGTCATTCAGTCTTAGTCCATTTAGCTAGTGACTACCTTGATCTTGGAGTTTCTGACACAAGATATCATAATCAATTTTGATGATGTCATTCAGTCTTAGTTCATTTAGCTAGTGACTACCTTGATCTTGGAGATTCTGACACAAGATATCATAATCAATTTTGATAATGTCATTCAGTCTTAGTCAATTCAGCTAGTGACTACCTTGATCTTGGAGTTTCTGACACAAGATATCATAATCAATTTTGATGATGTCATTCAGTCTTAGTCCATTTAGCTAGTGACTACCTTGATCTTGGAGTTTCTGACACAAGATATCATAATCAATTTTGATGATGTCATTCAGTCTTAGTCCATTTAGCTAGTGACTACCTTGATCTTGGAGTTTCTGACACAAGATATCATAATCAATTTTGATGATGTCATTCAGTCTTAGTCCATTTAGCTAGTGACTACCTTGATCTTGGAGTTTCTGACACAAGATATCATAATCAATTTTGATGATGTCATTCAGTCTTATTACATTCAGTTAGTGACTACCTTGATCTTGGAGTTTCTAACACAAGATATCATAATCAATTTTGATGATGTCATTCAATCTTAGTCCATTTATCTAGTGACTACCTTGATCTTGGAGTTTCTGACACAAGATATCATAATCAATTTTGATGATGTCATTCAGTCTTAGTCCATTTAGCTAGTGACTACCTTGATCTTGGAGTTTCTGACACAAGATATCATAATCAATTTTGATGATGTCATTCAGTCTTAGTCCATTTAGCTAGTGACTACCTTGATCTTGGAGTTTCTGACACAAGATATCATAATCAATTTTGATGATGTCATTCAGTCTTAGTCCATTCAGCTAGTGACTACCTTGATCTTGGAGTTTCTGACACAAGATATCATAATCAATTTTGATGATGTCATTCAGTCTTATTACATTCAGTTAGTGACTACCTTGATCTTTGTATTTCTGACACAAGATATCATAATCAATTTTGATGATGTCATTCAGTCTTAGTCAATTCAGCTAGTGACTACCTTGATCTTGGAGTTTCTGACACAAGATATCATAATCAATTTTGATAATGTCATTCAGTCTTAGTCCATTTAGCTAGTGACTACCTTGATCTTGGAGTTTCTGACACAAGATATCATAATCAATTTTGATGATGTCATTCAGTCTTAGTCCATTTAGCTAGTGACTACCTTGATCTTGGAGTTTCTGACACAAGATATCATAATCAATTTTGATAATGTCATTCAGTCTTAGTCCATTTAGCTAGTGACTACCTTGATCTTGGAGTTTCTGACACAAGATATCATAATCAATTTTGATGATGTCATTCAGTCTTAGTCCATTTAGCTAGTGACTACCTTGATCTTGGAGTTTCTGACACAAGATATCATAATCAATTTTGATAATGTCATTCAGTCTTAGTCCATTTAGCTAGTGACTACCTTGATCTTGGAGTTTCTGACACAAGATATCATAATCAATTTTGATGATGTCATTCAGTCTTAGTCCATTTAGCTAGTGACTACCTTGATCTTGGAGTTTCTGACACAAGATATCATAATCAATTTTGATAATGTCATTCAGTCTTAGTCCATTTAGCTAGTGACTACCTTGATCTTGGAGTTTCTGACACAAGATATCATAATCAATTTTGATGATGTCATTCAGTCTTTGTCCATTTAGCTAGTGACTACCTTGATCTTGGAGTTTCTGACACAAGATATCATAATCAATTTTGATAATGTCATTCAGTCTTAGTCCATTTAGCTAGTGACTACCTTGATCTTGGAGTTTCTGACACAAGATATCATAATCAATTTTGATGATGTCATTCAGTCTTAGTCCATTTAGCTAGTGACTACCTTGATCTTGGAGTTTCTGACACAAGATATCATAATCAATTTTGATAATGTCGTTCAGTCTTAGTCCATTTAGCTAGTGACTACCTTGATCTTGGTGTTTCTGACACAAGATATCATAATCAATTTTGATGATGTCATTCAGTCTTAGTTCATTTAGCTAGTGACTACCTTGATCTTGGAGATTCTGACACAAGATATCATAATCAATTTTGATAATGTCATTCAGTCTTAGTCAATTCAGCTAGTGACTACCTTGATCTTGGAGTTTCTGACACAAGATATCATAATCAATTTTGATTATGTCATTCAGTCTTAGTCCATTTAGCTAGTGACTACCTTGATCTTGGAGTTTCTGACACAAGATATCATAATCAATTTTGATGATGTCATTCAGTCTTAGTCCATTTAGCTAGTGACTACCTTGATCTTGGAGTTTCTGACACAAGATATCATAATCAATTTTGATGATGTCATTCAGTCTTAGTCCATTTAGCTAGTGACTACCTTGATCTTGGAGTTTCTGACACAAGATATCATAATCAATTTTGATGATGTCATTCAGTCTTATTACATTCAGTTAGTGACTACCTTGATCTTGGAGTTTCTGACACAAGATATCATAATCAATTTTGATGATGTCATTCAGTCTTATTACATTCAGTTAGTGAATACCTTGATCTTTGTATTTCTGACACAAGATATCATAATCAATTTTGATGATGTCATTCAGTCTTAGTCAATTCAGCTAGTGACTACCTTGATCTTGGAGTTTCTGACACAAGATATCATAATCAATTTTGATGATGTCATTCAGTCTTAGTCTATTTAGCTAGTGACTACCTTGATCTTGGAGTTTCTGACACAAGATATCATAATCAATTTTGATGATGTCATTCAGTCTTAGTCCATTTAGCTAGTGACTACCTTGATCTTGGAGTTTCTGACACAAGATATCATAATCAATTTTGATAATGTCATTCAGTCTTAGTCCATTTAGCTAGTGACTACCTTGATCTTGGAGTTTCTGACACAAGATATCATAATCAATTTTGATAATGTCATTCAGTCTTAGTCCATTTAGCTAGTGACTACCTTGATCTTGGAGTTTCTGACACAAGATATCATAATCAATTTTGATGATGTCATTCAGTCTTAGTCCATTTAGCTAGTGACTACCTTGATCTTGGAGTTTCTGACACAAGATATCATAATCAATTTTGATAATGTCATTCAGTCTTAGTCCATTTAGCTAGTGACTACCTTGATCTTGGAGTTTCTGACACAAGATATCATAATCAATTTTGATGATGTCATTCAGTCTTAGTTCATTTAGCTAGTGACTACCTTGATCTTGGAGATTCTGACACAAGATATCATAATCAATTTTGATAATGTCATTCAGTCTTAGTCAATTCAGCTAGTGACTACCTTGATCTTGGAGTTTCTGACACAAGATATCATAATCAATTTTGATGATGTCATTCAGTCTTAGTCCATTTAGCTAGTGACTACCTTGATCTTGGAGTTTCTGACACAAGATATCATAATCAATTTTGATGATGTCATTCAGTCTTAGTCCATTTAGCTAGTGACTACCTTGATCTTGGAGTTTCTGACACAAGATATCATAATCAATTTTGATGATGTCATTCAGTCTTAGTCCATTTAGCTAGTGACTACCTTGATCTTGGAGTTTCTGACACAAGATATCATAATCAATTTTGATGATGTCATTCAGTCTTATTACATTCAGTTAGTGACTACCTTGATCTTGGAGTTTCTGACACAAGATATCATAATCAATTTTGATGATGTCATTCAATCTTAGTCCATTTATCTAGTGACTACCTTGATCTTGGAGTTTCTGACACAAGATATCATAATCAATTTTCATGATGTCATTCAGTCTTAGTCCATTTAGCTAGTGACTACCTTGATCTTGGAGTTTCTGACACAAGATATCATAATCAATTTTGATAATGTCATTCAGTCTTAGTCCATTTAGCTAGTGACTACCTTGATCTTGGAGTTTCTGACACAAGATATCATAATCAATTTTGATGATGTCATTCAGTCTTAGTCCATTTAGCTAGTGACTACCTTGATCTTGGAGTTTCTGACACAAGATATCATAATCAATTTTGATAATGTCATTCAGTCTTAGTCCATTTAGCTAGTGACTACCTTGATCTTGGAGTTTCTGACACAAGATATCATAATCAATTTTGATGATGTCATTCAGTCTTAGTCCATTTAGCTAGTGACTACCTTGATCTTGGAGTTTCTGACACAAGATATCATAATCAATTTTGATAATGTCATTCAGTCTTAGTCCATTTAGCTAGTGACTACCTTGATCTTGGAGTTTCTGACACAAGATATCATAATCAATTTTGATGATGTCATTCAGTCTTAGTCCATTTAGCTAGTGACTACCTTGATCTTGGAGTTTCTAACACAAGATATCATAATCAATTTTGATAATGTCATTCAGTCTTAGTCCATTTAGCTAGTGACTACCTTGATCTTGGAGTTTCTGACACAAGATATCATAATCAATTTTGATGATGTCATTCAGTCTTAGTCCAATTAGCTAGTGACTACCTTGATCTTGGAGTTTCTGACACAAGATATCATAATCAATTTTGATGATGTCATTCAGTCTTAGTCCATTTAGCTAGTGACTACCTTGATCTTGGAGTTTCTGACACAAGATATCACAATCAATTTTGATGATGTCATTCAGTCTTAGTCCATTTAGCTAGTGACTACCTTGATCTTGGAGTTTCTGACACAAGATATCATAATCAATTTTGATGATGTCATTCAGTCTTTGTCCATTTAGCTAGTGACTACCTTGATCTTGGAGTTTCTGACACAAGATATCATAATCAATTTTGATAATGTCATTCAGTCTTAGTCCATTTAGCTAGTGACTACCTTGATCTTGGAGTTTCTGACACAAGATATCATAATCAATTTTGATGATGTCATTCAGTCTTAGTCCATTTAGCTAGTGACTACCTTGATCTTGGAGTTTCTGACACAAGATATCATAATCAATTTTGATAATGTCGTTCAGTCTTAGTCCATTTAGCTAGTGACTACCTTGATCTTGGTGTTTCTGACACAAGATATCATAATCAATTTTGATGATGTCATTCAGTCTTAGTTCATTTAGCTAGTGACTACCTTGATCTTGGAGATTCTGACACAAGATATCATAATCAATTTTGATAATGTCATTCAGTCTTAGTCAATTCAGCTAGTGACTACCTTGATCTTGGAGTTTCTGACACAAGATATCATAATCAATTTTGATGATGTCATTCAGTCTTAGTCCATTTAGCTAGTGACTACCTTGATCTTGGAGTTTCTGACACAAGATATCATAATCAATTTTGATGATGTCATTCAGTCTTAGTCCATTTAGCTAGTGACTACCTTGATCTTGGAGTTTCTGACACAAGATATCATAATCAATTTTGATGATGTCATTCAGTCTTAGTCCATTTAGCTAGTGACTACCTTGATCTTGGAGTTTCTGACACAAGATATCATAATCAATTTTGATGATGTCATTCAGTCTTATTACATTCAGTTAGTGACTACCTTGATCTTGGAGTTTCTGACACAAGATATCATAATCAATTTTGATGATGTCATTCAGTCTTATTACATTCAGTTAGTGAATACCTTGATCTTTGTATTTCTGACACAAGATATCATAATCAATTTTGATGATGTCATTCAGTCTTAGTCAATTCAGCTAGTGACTACCTTGATCTTGGAGTTTCTGACACAAGATATCATAATCAATTTTGATGATGTCATTCAGTCTTAGTCCATTTAGCTAGTGACTACCTTGATCTTGGAGTTTCTGACACAAGATATCATAATCAATTTTGATGATGTCATTCAGTCTTAGTCCATTTAGCTAGTGACTACCTTGATCTTGGAGTTTCTGACACAAGATATCATAATCAATTTTGATAATGTCATTCAGTCTTAGTCCATTTAGCTAGTGACTACCTTGATCTTGGAGTTTCTGACACAAGATATCATAATCAATTTTGATAATGTCATTCAGTCTTAGTCCATTTAGCTAGTGACTACCTTGATCTTGGAGTTTCTGACACAAGATATCATAATCAATTTTGATGATGTCATTCAGTCTTAGTCCATTTAGCTAGTGACTACCTTGATCTTGGAGTTTCTGACACAAGATATCATAATCAATTTTGATAATGTCATTCAGTCTTAGTCCATTTAGCTAGTGACTACCTTGATCTTGGAGTTTCTGACACAAGATATCATAATCAATTTTGATGATGTCATTCAGTCTTAGTTCATTTAGCTAGTGACTACCTTGATCTTGGAGATTCTGACACAAGATATCATAATCAATTTTGATAATGTCATTCAGTCTTAGTCAATTCAGCTAGTGACTACCTTGATCTTGGAGTTTCTGACACAAGATATCATAATCAATTTTGATGATGTCATTCAGTCTTAGTCCATTTAGCTAGTGACTACCTTGATCTTGGAGTTTCTGACACAAGATATCATAATCAATTTTGATGATGTCATTCAGTCTTAGTCCATTTAGCTAGTGACTACCTTGATCTTGGAGTTTCTGACACAAGATATCATAATCAATTTTGATGATGTCATTCAGTCTTAGTCCATTTAGCTAGTGACTACCTTGATCTTGGAGTTTCTGACACAAGATATCATAATCAATTTTGATGATGTCATTCAGTCTTATTACATTCAGTTAGTGACTACCTTGATCTTGGAGTTTCTGACACAAGATATCATAATCAATTTTGATGATGTCATTCAGTCTTAGTCCATTTAGCTAGTGACTACCTTGATCTTGGAGTTTCTGACACAAGATATCATAATCAATTTTGATGATGTCATTCAGTCTTAGTCCATTTAGCTAGTGACTACCTTGATCTTGGAGTTTCTGACACAAGATATCACAATCAATTTTGATGATGTCATTCAGTCTTAGTCCATTTAGCTAGTGACTACCTTGATCTTGGAGTTTCTGACACAAGATATCATAATCAATTTTGATGATGTCATTCAGTCTTATTACATTTAGCTAGTGACTACCTTGATCTTGGAGTTTCTGACACAAGATATCATAATCAATTTTGATGATGTCATTCAGTCTTATTACATTCAGTTAGTGACTACCTTGATCTTGGAGTTTCTGACACAAGATATCATAATCAATTTTGATGATGTCATTCAGTCTTAGTCCATTTAGCTAGTGACTACCTTGATCTTGGAGTTTCTGACACAAGATATCATAATCAATTTTGATGATGTCATTCAGTCTTAGTCCATTTAGCTAGTGACTACCTTGATCTTGGAGTTTCTGACACAAGATATCATAATCAATTTTGATAATGTCATTCAGTCTTAGTCCATTTAGCTAGTGACTACCTTGATCTTGGAGTTTCTGACACAAGATATCATAATCAATTTTGATGATGTCATTCAGTCTTAGTCCATTTAGCTAGTGACTACCTTGATCTTGGAGTTTCTGACACAAGATATCATAATCAATTTTGATAATGTCATTCAGTCTTAGTCCATTTAGCTAGTGACTACCTTGATCTTGGAGTTTCTGACACAAGATATCATAATCAATTTTGATGATGTCATTCAGTCTTAGTCCATGTAGCTAGTGACTACCTTGATCTTGGAGTTTCTGACACAAGATATCATAATCAATTTTGATAATGTCATTCAGTCTTAGTCCATTTAGCTAGTGACTACCTTGATCTTGGAGTTTCTGACACAAGATATCATAATCAATTTTGATGATGTCATTCAGTCTTAGTCCATTTAGCTAGTGACTACCTTGATCTTGGAGATTCTGACACAAGATATCATAATCAATTTTGATAATGTCATTCAGTCTTAGTCAATTCAGCTAGTGACTACCTTGATCTTGGAGTTTCTGACACAAGATATCATAATCAATTTTGATGATGTCATTCAGTCTTGGTCCATTTAGCTAGTGACTACCTTGATCTTGGAGTTTCTGACACAAGATATCATAATCAATTTTGATGATGTCATTCAGTCTTAGTCCATTTAGCTAGTGACTACCTTCATCTTGGAGTTTCTGACACAAGATATCATAATCAATTTTGATGATGTCATTCAGTCTTAGTCCATTTAGCTAGTGACTACCTTGATCTTGGAGTTTCTGACACAAGATATCATAATCAATTTTGATGATGTCATTCAATCTTAGTCCATTTAGCTAGTGACTACCTTGATCTTGGAGTTTCTGACACAAGATATCATAATCAATTTTGATGATGTCATTCAGTCTTAGTCCATTTAGCTAGTGACTACCTTGATCTTGGAGTTTCTGACACAAGATATCATAATCAATTTTGATGATGTCATTCAGTCTTAGTCCATTTAGCTAGTGACTACCTTGATCTTGGAGTTTCTGACACAAGATATCATAATCAATTTTGATGATGTCATTCAGTCTTAGTCCATTTAGCTAGTGACTACCTTGATCTTGGAGATTCTGACACAAGATATCATAATCAATTTTGATAATGTCATTCAGTCTTAGTCAATTCAGCTAGTGACTACCTTGATCTTGGAGTTTCTGACACAAGATATCATAATCAATTTTGATGATGTCATTCAGTCTTGGTCCATTTAGCTAGTGACTACCTTGATCTTGGAGTTTCTGACACAAGATATCATAATCAATTTTGATGATGTCATTCAGTCTTAGTCCATTTAGCTAGTGACTACCTTGATCTTGGAGTTTCTGACACAAGATATCATAATCAATTTTGATGATGTCATTCAGTCTTAGTCCATTTAGCTAGTGACTACCTTGATCTTGGAGTTTCTGACACAAGATATCATAATCAATTTTGATGATGTCATTCAGTCTTATTACATTCAGTTAGTGACTACCTTGATCTTGGAGTTTCTGACACAAGATATCATAATCAATTTTGATGATGTCATTCAGTCTTAGTCCATTTAGCTAGTGACTACCTTGATCTTGGAGTTTCTGACACAAGATATCATAATCAATTTTGATGATGTCATTCAGTCTTAGTCAATTCAGCTAGTGACTACCTTGATCTTGGAGTTTCTGACACAAGATATCATAATCAATTTTGATGATGTCATTCAGTCTTAGTCCATTTAGCTAGTGACTACCTTGATCTTGGAGTTTCTGACACAAGATATCATAATCAATTTTGATGATGTCATTCAGTCTTATTACATTCAGTTAGTGACTACCTTGATCTTGGAGTTTCTGACACAAGATATCATAATCAATTTTGATGATGACATTCAGTCTTAGTCCATACAGCTAGTGACTACCTTGATCTTTGTATTTCTGACACAAGATATCATAATCAATTTTGATGATGTCATTCAGTCTTAGTCAATTCAGCTAGTGACTACCTTGATCTTTGTATTTCTGACACAAGATATCATAATCAATTTTGATGATGTCATTCAGTCTTAGTCCATTTAGCTAGTGACTACCTTGATCTTGGAGTTTCTGACACAAGATATCATAATCAATTTTGATGATGTCATTCAGTCTTATTACATTCAGTTAGTGACTACCTTGATCTTGGAGTTTCTGACACAAGATATCATAATCAATTTTGATGATGTCATTCAGTCTTAGTCCATTTAGCTAGGGACTACCTTGATCTTGGAGTTTCTGACACAAGATATCATAATCAATTTTGATAATGTCATTCAGTCTTAGTCCATTTAGCTAGTGACTACCTTGATCTTGGAGTTTCTGACACAAGATATCATAATCAATTTTGATGATGTCATTCAGTCTTAGTCCATTTAGCTAGTGACTACCTTGATCTTGGAGTTTCTGACACAAGATATCATAATCAATTTTGATAATGTCATTCAGTCTTAGTCCATTTTGCTCGTGACTACCTTGATCTTGGAGTTTCTGACACAAGATATCATAATCAATTTTGATGATGTCATTCAGTCTTAGTCCATTTAGCTAGTGACTACCTTGATCTTGGAGTTTCTGACACAAGATATCATAATCAATTTTGATGATGTCATTCAGTCTTATTACATTTAGCTAGTGACTACCTTGATCTTGGAGTTTCTGACACAAGATATCATAATCAATTTTGATGATGTCATTCAGTCTTAGTCCATTTAGCTAGTGACTACCTTGATCTTGGAGTTTCTGACACAAGATATCATAATCAATTTTGATGATGTCATTCAGTCTTAGTCCATTTAGCTAGTGACTACCTTGATCTTGGAGTTTCTGACACAAGATATCATAATCAATTTTGATAATGTCATTCAGTCTTAGTCCATTTAGCTAGTGACTACCTTGATCTTGGAGTTTCTGACACAAGATATCATAATCAATTTTGATGATGTCATTCAGTCTTAGTCCATTTAGCTAGTGACTACCTTGATCTTGGAGTTTCTGACACAAGATATCATAATCAATTTTGATAATGTCATTCAGTCTTAGTCCATTTAGCTAGTGACTACCTTGATCTTGGAGTTTCTGACACAAGATATCATAATCAATTTTGATGATGTCATTCAGTCTTAGTCCATTTAGCTAGTGACTACCTTGATCTTGGAGTTTCTGACACAAGATATCATAATCAATTTTGATAATGTCATTCAGTCTTAGTCCATTTAGCTAGTGACTACCTTGATCTTGGAGTTTCTGACACAAGATATCATAATCAATTTTGATGATGTCATTCAGTCTTATTACATTTAGCTAGTGACTACCTTGATCTTGGAGTTTCTGACACAAGATATCATAATCAATTTTGATGATGTCATTCAGTCTTAGTCCATTTAGCTAGTGACTACCTTGATCTTGGAGTTTCTGACACAAGATATCATAATCAATTTTGATGATGTCATTCAGTCTTAGTCCATTTAGCTAGTGACTACCTTGATCTTGGAGTTTCTGACACAAGATATCATAATCAATTTTGATAATGTCATTCAGTCTTAGTCCATTTAGCTAGTGACTACCTTGATCTTGGAGTTTCTGACACAAGATATCATAATCAATTTTGATGATGACATTCAGTCTTAGTCCATACAGCTAGTGACTACCTTGATCTTTGTATTTCTGACAGAAGATATCATAATCAATTTTGATGATGTCATTCAGTCTTAGTCAATTCAGCTAGTGACTACCTTGATCTTGGAGTTTCTGACACAAGATATCATAATCAATTTTGATGATGTCATTCAGTCTTAGTCCATTCAGCTAGTGACTACCTTGATCTTGGAGTTTCTGACACAAGATATCATAATCAATTTTGATGATGTCATTCAGTCTTATTACATTCAGTTAGTGACTACCTTGATCTTTGTATTTCTGACACAAGATATCATAATCAATTTTGATGATTTCATTCAGTCTTAGTCAATTCAGCTAGTGACTACCTTGATCTTGGAGTTTCTGACACAAGATATCATAATCAATTTTGATAATGTCATTCAGTCTTAGTCCATTTAGCTAGTGACTACCTTGATCTTGGAGTTTCTGACACAATATATCATAATCAATTTTGATGATGTCATTCAGTCTTAGTCCATACAGCTATTGACTACCTTGATCTAGGAATTTCTGACACAAGATATCATAATCAATTTTGATGATGTCATTCAGTCTTATTACATTCAGCTAGTGACTACCTTGATCTAGGAATTTCTGACACAATATATCATAATCAATTTTGATGATGTCATTCAGTCTTAGTCCATACAGCTAGTGACTACCTTGATCTAGGAATTTCTGACACAAGATATCATAATCAATTTTGATGATGTCATTCAGTCTTATTACATTCAGCTAGTGACTACCTTGATCTTGGAGTTTCTGACACAAGATATCATAATCAATTTTGATGATGTCATTCAGTCTTAGTCCATACAGCTAGTGACTACCTTGATCTAGGAATTTCTGACACAAGATATCATAATCAATTTTGATGATGTCATTCAGTCTTATTACATTCAGCTAGTGACTACCTTGATCTTGGAGTTTCTGACACAAGATATCATAATCAATTTTGATGATGTCATTCAGTCTTATTACATTCAGCTAGTGACTACCTTGATCTTGGAGTTTCTGACACAAGATATCATAATCAATTTTGATGATGTCATTCAGTCTTAGTCCATACAGCTAGTGACTACCTTGATCTTGGAGTTTCTGACACAAGATATCATAATCAATTTTGATGATGTCATTCAGTCTTATTACATTCAGCTAGTGACTACCTTGATCTTGGAGTTTCTGACACAAGATATCATAATCAATTTTGATGATGTCATTCAGTCTTATTACATTCAGCTAGTGACTATCTTGATCTTTGTATTTCTGACACAAGATATCATAATCAATTTTGATGATGTCATTCAGTCTTATTACATTCAGTTAGTGACTACCTTGATCTTGGAGTTTCTGACACAAGATATCATAATCAATTTTGATGATGTCATTCAGTCTTAGTCCATACAGCTAGTGACTACCTTGATCTTGGAGTTTCTGACACAAGATATCATAATCAATTTTGATGATGTCATTCAGTCTTATTACATTCAGCTAGTGACTACCTTGATCTTGGAGTTTCTGACACAAGATATCATAATCAATTTCGATGATGACATTCAGTCTTAGTCCATACAGCTAGTGACTACCTTGATCTTGGAGTTTCTGACACAAGATATCATAATCAATTTTGATGATGTCATTCAGTCTTATTACATTCAGCTAGTGACTACCTTGATCTTGGAGTTTCTGACACAAGATATCATAATCAATTTTGATGATGTCATTCAGTCTTAGTCCATACAGCTAGTGACTACCTTGATCTTGGAGTTTCTGACACAAGATATCATAATCAATTTTGATGATGTCATTCAGTCTTAGTCCATACAGCTACTGACTACCTTGATCTTGGAGTTTCTGACACAAGATATCATAATCAATTTTGATGATGTCATTCAGTCTTAGTCCATACAGCTAGTGACTACCTTGATCTAGGAATTTCTGACACAAGATATCATAATCAATTTTGATGATGTCATTCAGTCTTATTACATTCAGCTAGTGACTACCTTGATCTTGGAGTTTCTGACACAAGATATCATAATCAATTTTGATGATGTCATTCAGTCTTATTACATTCAGCTAGTGACTACCTTGATCTTGGAGTTTCTGACACAAGATATCATAATCAATTTTGATGATGTCATTCAGTCTTATTACATTCAGCTAGTGACTACCTTGATCTTTGTATTTCTGACACATGATATCATAATCAATTTTGATGATGTCATTCAGTCTTAGTCCATTTAGCTAGTGACTACCTTGATCTTGGAGTTTCTGACACAAGATATCATAATCAATTTTGATGATGTCATTCAGTCTTATTACATTCAGCTAGTGACTACCTTGATCTTGGAGTTTCTGACACAAGATATCATAATCAATTTTGATGATGTCATTCAGTCTTAGTCCATACAGCTAGTAACTACCTTGATCTTGGAGTTTCTGACACAAGATATCATAATCAATTTTGATGATGTCATTCAGTCTTATTACATTCAGCTAGTGACTACCTTGATCTTGGAGTTTCTGACACAAGATATCATAATCAATTTTGATGATGTCATTCAGTCTTAGTCCATACAGCTAGTGACTACCTTGATCTAGGAGTTTCTGACACAAGATATCATAATCAATTTTGATGATGTCATTCAGTCTTAGTCAATTCAGCTAGTGACTACCTTGATCTTGGAGTTTCTGACACAAGATATCATAATCAATTTTGATGATGTCATTCAGTCTTAGTCAATTCAGCTAGTGACTACCTTGATCTTGGAGTTTCTGACACAAGATATCATAATCAATTTTGATGATGTCATTCCGTCTTATTACATTCAGCTAGGGACTACCTTGATCTTGGAGTTTCTGACAAGATATCATAATCAATTTTGATGATGTCATTCAGTCTTAGTCAATTCAGCTTGTGACTACCTTGATCTTGGAGTTTCTGACACAAGATATCATAATCAATTTTGATAATGTCATTCAGTCTTAGTCCATTTAGCTAGTGACTACCTTGATCTTGGAGTTTCTGACACAAGATATCATAATCAATTTTGTTGATGTCATTCAGTCTTATTACATTCAGTTAGTGACTACCTTGATCTTTGTATTTCTGACACAAGATATCATAATCAATTTTGATAATGTCATTCAGTCTTAGTCCATTTAGCTAGTGACTACCTTGATCTTGGAGTTTCTGACACAAGATATCATAATCAATTTTGCTGATGTCATTCAGTCTTAGTCCATTTAGCTAGTGACTACCTTGATCTTGGAGTTTCTGACACAAGATATCATAATCAATTTTGATGGTGTCATTCAGTCTTAGTCCATTTAGCTAGTGACTACCTTGATCTTGGAGTTTCTGACACAAGATATCATAATCAATTTTGATAATGTCATTCAGTCTTACTCAATTCAGCTATTGACTACCTTGATCTTGGAGTTTCTGACACAAGATATCATAATCAATTTTGATGATGTCATTCAGTCTTAGTCCATTTAGCTAGTGACTACCTTGATCTTGGAGTTTCTGACACAAGATATCATGATCAATTTTGATGGTGTCATTCAGTCTTAGTCTTGTAGTTCCTCTGCTGTTGAGATCTAATTGATTTTTTTATACTGAATCTATCCACAACAGCCCAAAATACATATCCGACCATCTATTTAAAAAACTTATTTCCAATTTACTGAATTTTGAAAATAGTCCCCATTTAATTTAATTGTGTATATTTATATATATATATATATATATATATATATATATATATATATATATATATATATATATATATATATGTATATATAATAAAAAAACAAACAAAAATTTAGGAGTATATTGTACAAAAAAAAAAGCATATAAAGAAAAGAAGCCAGTCCACACCGTAGACCATTTTAAAGATAGTTCGCGTAGCGGATTGGTTGTTACAGACATCCAATCGGGTGCGCGGAAAACGTGGTGTTTCTTCGTTGAATTCATTAAAAGGCCAGAGTAGATGGTAGCGTTTCATTCAGAGGTGGGATCAGGGATTAATCTCCCCTGATTGGGTCGACTTGATGATGCGGAGTATGATGTTGAAAGACCCGAAACTCCCTGATGAACCAAGTTAAATAACATTAATGACGACCCCCTCAGGTGCCTATTTAAGAGCGTATTTTTGAAGTGTATATATATATATATATATATATATATATATATATATAATAAAAAAATACACCGCAAAATTGAGGAGTATATTGTACATTGAAAAAGATTTTCATTAAAATTAGACAGTTTTTCTGTTTTTGCATCAGTTTTAATAGGGAATTCAGTGTAATTTTTATATCAATCCGCGTTTATAAACCAACAATTGCATATTATATTCCAAATATTATGTGTGTGAAAATTAATAAATATTCATGATAAATATTAACAACATTAACTAAATTTAAATATGCAAAACACAGCAGGTATTTGTGCAATTCAACACAGACACTCACAGACGCACAGATATATATATATATATATATATATATAAATATAAAAGTGAACATAGAAGTCAACACTTAGAGGCGACAGTCTGTTTCATGCTATATGCAATCGTCAAGCCACGTGTGCTGTTATTTTTCTCGGCTATTTTATAGCCGAGAAAAATAACAGCACACGTGGCTTGACGATTGCATATAGCATGAAACAGACTGTCGCCTCTAAGTGTTGACTTCTATGTTCACTTTTATATTTACACACGCTCTATCTCTGATATTGAGCACTTTATTCCATAAATATAGCACACCTTAAGACTATATTTCTTTATATATATATATATATATATATATATATATATATATATATATATAATTATTTATTTAAAAATATGATTCCAACACGCTGCATAAGAGTTCGTATTTACCTAACGAGTTCTTTCCTATTTTCTATATATTTTCACACACACACACTCACTCACACACACACACACACACACACACATATATATATATATATATATATATATATATATATATATATATACACACTCATGTAACGTGCGATCTCGCTATCGTGAGACCCTCAAATTTTCACTTATAAAAAAGATATATCTTGACTATCCTGACAGTTTCTTTTTTTGAGAGACCAAATTACAATTTTCCTCTGTCTTTTTATCCCATTTAATATATAAATGTTAAAAAAAGTAAAAGAGAATGATAAAAGTATCGTTAGTAACGCTATTTCTCGTTGCTTAAACGCGTACAGCCATAAACAACCGAACGAGAAACGGCTAAGCATCTTATAAACTTATGTTTATAAGATGGAAAAGATGTATATTCGTTATGTTTGTATTTTATAATACGATACTAATATGTAAATGTCACAGTCATTATTATTGGATACTGTTAATCAAAATCATGTTTATTTTAAATACAGATCTACTTTTTGACTAGAGTAAATGGATATATAGTTCGGTCCACGGGGTAGCCAGGGCCAGTACATAAGCTAATTTTATATATCGTGTATAATGCGACACCCTTAAAACTAGCTTCAAATGTCGTATGTGAGTATATACGGTATATGTATATATCACTGACGAAGGCTGTAGAATTTGTGATTCTTTCCAAATTTTATTATGCCCTCATAGGTCAACTGAATAAACAATAAATGTTTACATCATCGGCCGAACCAAAGATAAGGGTTAGTTTTTTTCTTTTTGGAAATTCTTGCAAAATTCAAATAATTGTTGGATTTTAATGAAACTTTCAGGACGTATTCAGAAATGAATGAAATTCTTTTTTTAAATTGCTTTTTTAAAAAAAATCTTGGTAAAAAATATTTTTCTTTTATATATGATACCACCCACTTAATTTCATAAAATTTCGGGAAATTAAATTTTTATGGTGAGGATTTATTTTATTAGATAAAGGCAAGGCTCCTTGGAGATAGTAAATCATCATTATTTTTTATTTTATTTTATTTTTTTGTTTTTGGTAAATCATTTAACCCCTTCACCAAAAATCTGCTCTGCATTGTAAAATAATAAATGGATCAAAACTATGACGTTATTTAATTAAAAAAATCTTTTAATTGCTTTGATAAATAAGATTTATTAAGGACGCTATTGTCTTAAGAAGAAATTTTTTTTTGATGAATAATTAATTTTTACAAGAATTGTTTTCATTTTTAAAAAGTTTTAATTAAATAATTTACAATATAAAAAAAATCGTTCAAAATTCTGCATTAATTCAAGGCGGCTGTTTGGTGATATCGTTAATTGAAAACGACATTTACGAATCAAAAATTGAAAAGTTCATAACTGTCATTTGTAATCCAATGTTTTTAAAAAAAAAAAATTTTTTTTAATTTTTAGTGTATAAAAGTTCCCAATTTATACCTATGGGAAGCTTTACATGACAATCCTTAAAAAGATTACGTAATTTAAGTGTCGTCTGACGCACAGCAATTTTTTCACTTCCCTTATTCAGTCCCGTTTCATCATTAACGTATCTGCACATCATCCTTTCAAAATTTCAAAGTAAGTTTTACTTTTTTAATTACTATTTCACTAAATAATTTATTTTATGTATATATTTTTGTTTGGGTCATACTTCATTTAATTAGTATTTTTGTTTAAGTTAATAAACTTAAGAACCTAGAGACGAAACGCAAATTTCATAAAGCATCTTGAAACCTAATTAAAAGTCAATAAAATATTAAATAGTTACTGAAATATGTAAAAATTACTAGGTAGTTAAAAACTTAAAAAATGCATTCACTTAGATTTCGTAAATTTATGTCAATTCTGGTCACCCATAAGAGCTGTCATCACCTCGAAACTTATCGATACCTCAATAAAGATCAAAGGACCCATCGTTAAGAAATGCTTGTATATTACATTTAGGCTAAGTAATATGTATTTCAAATGAGATTAATTTAACTTTAAATTTTCTAATTTTACTCAAATAACATGACAGAAATATATATTTTATTTTTGGAAGATTTTTAAATTTTTTTTTGTTTACAAATTTCTTAAAATTAAAAAAATGGCCGCTTTTAAGAAAATTAAAAAAAATCGAGCATATATTTCATATTCCAATCTATATAATTTATATCTGAAATATACCAGAATATTTTACTTACTAGAAATAATAAATTTAATAATTTAGCTTCCAATTAAAGCTGAAATGAAATCTTCAAGAACACTTTATCCTTTTTAAAAATTCATTTTAACACTTAGAAATCGAAAATTCAGTGGAGGCACACACACACACACACATATATATATTACCTATGAAATTAGGTGCGTGTATGTGCGCGCGCATATGTATGTACATATATTTACATATGAAATCGGATGCTGGTCTCAAGAGACATCTAAGGGACCGTGGACGCCGAAATATATATATATATATATATATATAAGTATATATATATATATATATATACAAATTGTGTTTCGGCGTCCACGGTCCCTTAGATGTCTCTTGAAACCAGTATCCGATTTCATATGTAAATATATGTACATTTTTCATTTTTGGAAGTGCTATCTGATGATCCGGCGTCCTTTAAAAGGGCTCTGGTGAAATAAATTATTATAATGGTACCTTAAAGTGGTGTTTTTCTTTTAAATATATATATATATATATATATATATATATATATATATATATATATATATATAATTTGACGATTATATGATACCCTGAAAGTGATGGCTGTAGGCGATGGCTAGGCTATATGCCAGAAATAATTTGATATCTCTCCTTCTCCCCCTATATATATATATATATATATATATATATATGTATGTATAATACACTTTCATAGTTTGAAACCACTCCCAGAACTAGCATGGAATGAACTTGACAGAAGAGGGAAAAAAATCTCTTAGACTCATTCAAAAAAAGGGTCGAATCAACTACCAAACTTATACTTTGAGAAATGTAGGCCAAATTTTGTTGCTGCAGTAATCAAGGCTAAAGGAGGATATTTTGACGAGAGCAAAATTTAATCATAAAATGCTTGGTTTTTCTTTTTGTCATAAAAAATTTTCTAACCCTCACCTTTTTTAAGAGGGTATAATAATATTCTTTTATTTAAAATACAAAAAAAAAACTATTTTTTGGAAGCACTTGAAAAATTACCAGGGGTCGCCTCAAATATGTGAACATACACTCGCATGTACATATAAATATATTTCTTCATCAGGTGTTATAAATACAGTGCTCAATGTTATGAAACAGAGCTATAAGCATATATTAATGAATATACATAATATCCAACATTGATTGCACAAATCGGATTTTCATGCCGTCCATGCAATCTTCAAGTGAAAATATGTTTCTAAATTTATGAGCATATTTGCACCTGAAGATTGCAAGACTGCATGCAACTCCGAGTCGTGCTATCGACGTGGGATATTATGCATATTCACTAATATATATATATATATATATATATATATATATATATATATATATATATATATATATATAGTTTATGCAAAACTAGGTAATCCGCATGAGTAGACCCAAGGAGGATGATATCCAGAGAGCTCAATGTAAAATTCAGAGCAGATATGTTTGAATAAAAAAAAAACACTTTAAGGTTCCATGTAATAAGTTATTTCACCACAAACCCTTTAACAGGGCTCTGGATCATCAGACTTTACTTCGCGAATTAAAAGCGTCTAAGAATTTGAATGAAACCTGTCCTCGTGGAATGTAATTTATTAGGGTTGCTGTAGCTTCTTTCTTTAATGTCGGTTTTCACCCCTTACCCATCTATATCTAGAGACAAGACACGTTAGGCTTAAGCAACGTCTAGCCGACAGACAGTGGGGTCAAGAATAAGGAATTGAAATGGTACACCTAACCCACTCATATCTTATCTTCTCTCCCACCTTACTTCCTCACTTCGTTAATTTTACATATGGTTGATGAGGTCCATCAAAAACGTGTGAATTTCTTTTCATTTTTCATTTCAACCTTTGGAAGTAAAGTCTGATAATCCAGAGCCCTGTTAAAGGGGTTGCGGTGAAATAACTTATTACATGGAACCTTTAAGTGGTCTGTTTTTATTCAAATATATATATATATATATATATATATATATATATATATATATGTAAAAGAAGAGAAGAGAGGTGTCGCAAACGTTTTGATGTCTATATATGACTTCTTACATTTTGTGCATTTAAGTACATAAATTACATTTTTGGAGTTGCAGTTTAAGTTTTTATTTATTGCGAATGTTTTTTGTGGGGTTTTCAAAAGTGTAGGAATTTCCTTCTATTAGGTTGGTGCAAAAATATTGTCGTTTTTTGATGTTAAAAAATACGTCAAAAAACGACAATATTTTTGCACCAACCTAATATATTGATGTCACAAACCCCACATCTATATTGTGTGTTTGTTAAATTTAGAGGAGGTTAATATGTTTTTAGGTTTTGTGTGTGTGTGCTGTGTGTGTGTGCGTATGTGTATGTATATATATATATATATATATTAGGTTGGTGCAAAAATAATGACGTAATAATGTCGTTTTTGACGTTAATAAATACGTCAAAAAACGACATTATTACGTCATTATTTTTGCACCAGCCGAATATATTAGATTGGTGCAAAAATAATGTCGTTTTCTCGCATATGTTACTATGTGAGAAAACGACATTATTTTTGCACAACCTAATATATATATATATATATATGTGTGTGTGTGCGTGTGTGTGTAAATATTTATCATATACATATATATATATATATATATATATATATATATATTATTGAATTCAATAATTTAGAATATTCAAGAAAGACATAATTACCATTCAATAATCATGTCGTAATTATACGTGTTCCCGATGTTTTCTCATTATAATCATTGTTGTCGTTTTCCTCCTTTTAAAAATATTACTAATTATTTTCTTCCGGTAATAATTATCTGAATAAAAGGAATCCTTGCTGTCGAATCATTATTTTTAAATTAAAAAAAAAAAATACTCTACTTTCGCTACAACAGAATCTGGTGCCTTTCAACTACCATCGAATTTTGCATTTTTCGTTCTCTCAGAGAGCATTTGCTTGCATCGATGATTCCTAATAGCTTGTGCAATTCCTAGAACTTTGTTTCCAGCCTTGTCATGCTGCTAGTGTTATGGAGATAATTCCAAGTTAGGCTATTCTTCACACGTTCTATATTTTCTTTATTTCTCGTAAAAATCAGTGGCAGCAAACGAATCTAATTGGATTAGTTCGTCTGTTTAAATCTCAGGGTATTATTTTTACATATATTTTTTTTATTTTTAGATGTGAAAATAGATATAAATCTTCATGAAATTAAATAAAAAAAATTTAAAAATAACTCAAAATTTTTTAAAAAATATTCTGGGTTTCGGACTAATCCAAATAAGAAAAGAATAATTATTTTTTGTTAACAAGGAAAGTAAACAAAACAAAAAAAAAACTAGCAGATCAAAGGAGAATATTAAATCTCGTCTCATCTCATTTGTAGCTCTTAGCAATATCTGTCTAGTTTTTATTCGTTTCAGTCGCTCGTTGATATTTCTCTCTCTCTCACTCTCTCTCTATCTCACTTGATTTCAGTATCTCCTATGAGTGTCAAATTCTCCAAGCCTTCTTTCCTCATGATGCGTCCGAGAAATTTCAAATGCCTCGTTCTAATTCTATGTACAAGTGTCATTTTGTTTCCATATCCATTTAAAATTCCTCATTCATCACGTTATTCTACGCATTCTTCTGGAAAGACACATTTCTGTTGTTTCAAGTTTTTTTTTTCATTTCTGAAGAAATTGTCCAGCATTCATTGCCATATAGGAGGATTGATATTCCATAGCATTTCAGCAATCTTTTCTTTGTTTCTAATGAAATTGTCCTATCTCTTCATACTTTGTTTAGTCTCTGGATGGCTCGTTTTCATCTCTGAGGACTTTGTCCAGCATTCACTGCCATATAGGAAGATTGATATTACATAGCAGTTCAGCAATCTTTTCTTTGTTTCTAATGAAATGTTTCTTAATATGTTGCTTAGTTTTCGGAAGGCATCTTTCGTCATTTCAATGCATCTTCGAATTCCGGTGTAACATATTTCATCCTTTGTTATGAAACTTCGCAGATAAATTTCTATATTTGCATGATTTTAGCGCCTTCAATTCTTATCTCGCATCTTTTGCAGTTGTTCTTACGAACGACTATAAATTTTGCCTTTTTATAATTAATGTGTAGTCCTTTCTTCCTTCTTTCCTTTGTTTAAGACTTTCTGCAGTTTTCTTTCTGTATTTTCCATCGACACAGTGCCATCTCCGTATCCTATGTTAAGCTTTAATCAAAAATAAATCCTTGTGAGACGTCTATTTTTCTTAGGATCATTTTTCTCGAAAGGTTAAATAAATCCGGTGAGAAAAGGCTACCTTGTCTTCACTATTTTTGTGTACTTGTTTTTTGTTTTCGATCCGTATGTAAGCATCTTCAATGATGGAACATGCGACGCAGGAATCAGCATACAGATCGCCACAGCCACAGCAGCGTTGGCCGGACTGGAAAGGATATGGAAGAGCAACATCAGCTTCAAGATGAAGTTCAAATCGCTGGTCTTATCCACTCTCCTCTAAGGGTGTGAAACTTGGGCACTCCTGTCTGAGGCAGGAAAAAGGACCCAGGCGTTCGAGAATAAATGCTCGATAAAGCTCCTCCGCGTCTCCTGCTGGGAGCACAAAATCAACGACTATGTAAGGAGCAAAGTCAAAAGTCATGACAGCTTCTGCAAGACCACCATGCAAGACACTGTTGAAGGTGGACACAGGCGGGAAATGTAACGCAAGAGCTGGTCAGACAGCATCAAAGAATATAAGACTATGACAATGCCGAAACTCTTGAGGGCCACCTCCAATATTGGGGAGATTGTCTGTTTCTTTCGCTCTTAGGTCCTCTCGACGATTAGAGCAGTCTAGAACCTGATGATGACGATGATAGTGATTATGATGGCGCAGGCTGTTTGCTCCTAGTAAATCTTCTGGATTATAAACAAAAAGTTTGAAAAATTACTGTTTTAGATATTTGCGGGGAATCTTTCACACGAGGATTAAGTAACAAAGAAAAAGTTAAAAATTAAAAAAATAAAAATAAAATCTAACATAAAAATCTATTCGGTCATTTTCTTTTATGCACACTGTTCGTTCAGGATATCAGCGATCATGGCGCTCCACAGTTTCCTATCTATTGTAACTATAAGCAACATTTGACATTTTGCCATCCTTTTTTATATCTCAGTTTTGCTATCCAATCCCCAAAGCGCATTAAGGTACGTTTCTAGCCTTTTTCTTCTGTTTCACCGTCCCTCAATATATATTCTGACTTCTTTTCTCAAAATGTGTTTCAGATATTTCAACTGGCATTTTCTGATTTGGTATAAGCGACCATCTAGTTCCTCGACTCCAGTCATTTTCTCACCGACGAGATGTGGCTTCCCTCTGATTTTTCTACAAATATTTTCATGGCAACTGCTCTGACAAGCTTTTTTCTCTGGTATCCCGACTACATGAATTTAATCATGCTACTAGATTGGCAACTAGTTCCCACCATTGTACTGTTGAAATAGCTAAATGCAATCGACACTTCAATTCCAAGAGTTTCTTTTGTCACACGTCTCACCTTTGGACCTGCCTTCCGTTTACTTGTGCTCCAGAGATACTAAATAATAAATAATACACCACAAAATTAAGGAGTATATTGTACATTGAAAATGATTTTCATTAAAATTAAACAGCTTTTCTGTTTTTACATCACTTTTATTAGGAAATTCAGTGTAATTTTTATATCAATCCGCGTTTATAAACCAACAATTGCATATTATATTCCAAATATTATGTGTGTGAAAATTAATAAATATTCATGATAAATATTAACAACATTAACTAAATTTAAATATGCATAACACAGTATATGTTTATGCAATTCACTACACTACATTAGAACTATTTTTATAAACAACTACTTGAATGGTGAATAGGTTATTTGTGTCACTTGACTTCATGGTAAGTAAATAAATAGATGCATGCTGGTTTGCTGCCTAATATATTTTGAAAATGTGTATAATTAATAATAAACTCGATAATATTGTTACCTCATCATTTTATATCATGAACTGTTTTTAAAAGAAACCCAACGTGTTTATGGGTGGTCTAGGATATATATATATATTGGCTCCTGAAATAAATATTAATTTCGGTTGAGCTCTCTAGGGAGTAGGTTTGGGTTTGTAAACAGTGACTATTATAGCTTATATATAGCGAGACTCTTCGCATAGCGAATCGAGTCACTGTCAGTCACTGGACGTGTTTCTAAAAATAAATACGCTAAAGATCCACCTGCTTTGCCGACGGCTTAGTGGTAGAATCTACGGCTAATACCAGTTCAGTCGGGTTTCGATCCGAGCTAGAGGCAACCGGATGTCTAGCCACACTGATGAGCTGCGAAACAGTCTGTCTGTGGATGACGTTATATATATATATTTATATATATATATATATATATCTCCTGCGTCCCAAATTATTATTGAGATAATTTTTTCTAATATTTCAAAAACCGTCCAATCAATTCACACAAAATTTTCACGCAATGTTGGCAACACTGACCTGCGTATTGTAAACAAACTGGTGCCATATTTGTTATCAGCACGGTGATTTGAGCGTGCCAAATTATTAGAAAGGTTTAGTAAAATTCCCAGAATTGAGCAAACAAAACGTTTATTAATGTTGCACATGAATGTTTATGATCAAAAGAAGTTTATAAATAAGAAAATCAAACAAATAATAACAGATACAAACAAAGGCACAGTTTTAAACAAATTAATAGGGAATGTGCATTCCCTGTTTTGAAATTACTTGAAGTCGGCGATCCATAGAATTTGTTAATTGTAGGATGTCATCTGCTGTAATGCCGTGAGATATGTCAAGAATTGCTTTCCACAACTCAGCGTTGCTCCTGAATTGTTGTCCTTTGGCGTACAGTCTTCGCTTCATGATGCTCCAGAGGTTTTCGATTGGGTTCAAATCCGGAAAATTTGCTCGCCACTTCATATTTCGAGGTCCATCGAAGCCTAACTGTTTCAAATATTCAGTAGTTTTGCATTCACTTACGTGCTAATACCCTTGGGAAAGGTATTAATACCCTTCTTCTCCCTCCAGTTATGGTTAAATAGTAGGACAGACTGGGTTCTATAGCCTTTGATGGAAACTGGTCTAGGAGAAGGACAACTATGAATTCAAAACCTGGGGAGGGCCGTTTAGGGACCTTGTGGCACGTAGTGCACCAGGTCTCTGTACTGGACCTTTCAAAAAGTGTGTTTGGTTCTGCACAAGGCCTTCACCACTATAATCAAATCATGTGCTAGTATCTGGCTGTCGTGTCCTAGGAACTGAGCTGCTTCTTGACCCTCATACGTCGAATACAACGGGAGAGTCCTCCATATATACAGAGTGAGAAGAGAAAATTAGCAGCATGTAATATATATTGATTCCTGTGTCATAAATGCTCTCTCTCTCTCTGATACTGAAAAATATTCTATAAATATAGCAAATTTTAAATATATATTTATAACAATGCATATTTGAAAGAGCATTTGCTGCCCAAATATACCCAATATATATATATATATATATATATATATATATATATATATATATATATTCCTTGTTACTATAAACTTAACTTTTAGTAAATACACGTATTTGACTTGACACTACTGTCCCTTTTTTTATTTTCTTACAATGAAATTAATATCAACCGGCCTAGATCGAGAAGTCCTAACAGCGAAAAACGTGCCTCGTATAGCATATTTTTGTGCTGTACGGTAGCCGTTAATAGTTAAGTATATTTTAAGACTTCAATGTTAAGATAAACAGTATTTAATTACAACCGCAAATTAATACTTAACAAGAACAAAGAAGTAAAACAAAGATAATTAACCATTTCAGTGAATGTCCGATAAATCCTAAATCAAAACCCAAATCATCGAGGTACAATAATTCACACTAATTCGACTGGATAGTTCCACTCAATAATCACTGTAGTCAGCAGCCTGACACCGCCATTTATACACCTGGCGGAAACATATATTCATAAGTCCAGATTGTAACGCTCGGACCTCGGTGTCAGTAGTTACTCATTTTCTTCCTATAACACACACACACACACACACACACACACACACACACACACACATATATATATATATATATGTAAAAATATGTTTTTTGGTACAAAACTTTATGACTGCCAAAAAAAGACAAAAATTTTTTTTATTGACACACATGATGATAATAGATAAAAAAAGTAAAACTAAAATACAGGCCAGCTAACCGGTTTCCAACCTCAGTCAACAGAACTAAATCGAGGTTAATAAATTAAGCTGAATTATCACTAAAAAATGGACAATATATATTGGAGAAGAAAAAAAATATTGTTTAGCTGGAAACACAATAAATAGCCATAATTGTGCTACTAGTTTCAGTGTGGAATCATTTATCATTCTTAGCAAGTCCCACTCGAATTACCACTTAAAAGGGTTGGAGGCCATTTATATTTTATCGTTGAAGCCCCCTCTGCGTAAACAGAAGGACTTCGTACTGGGCCTCCAACTAATTTCCATCTAAACATGTCATATTGTTAACGGATAAAAAATTTTCAAAAAAATTCAACCTTAGCGTACACTCCAAAAGTTTTTATCCGTTAACAATAACACATTTTTAAAAAAAAACCTATTTCGATTCGCATTTAATATTTCGTCTCCAATGCTACTTGGATTTACTAAAAACAAAATAATTCCCATGCCCGAGGATGACTGTATGTACAGTTGAAAGTACTAGCAGATTAAAAAAAGACCTTATACAGCTTGTAGTTATTAAAAACAAGGATCATAACATTCATCGAGTGGTTCGTAGGTTAATGCGACTTTAAAATTTTCTTTGCGAAGAGTTTTCGCCATTTTATATCATTAACTTTACTAATCTACTTTTTGTATGAATGATTCATTGTAATATAAATTGAACTGCACCACATATTTGATATATATATATATATATATATATATATATATATATATATATATATATTGTTTGAAAGTTGAAATTTAAAATTTTGACTTTTAACTATTAGTTATTAACAATATTAATAATATTTTTTTTATGTGATTTTTAATTTTTAATTTGTTGGTAATTTTTAATGTAATGTCATCTGTTAACTGAAAATTGTATTAATATGTATTCTTGAATTTCGCCGGAATACGTCTATATGATACATTATTCTTCCATTTCTTCTTCTTCCCCCGACCCCTGTTCCCCTATTTGTTTTCTATTTGTCTTATCTCTTTTCTTCACCTTTTTTCCCACTCTCCTTTTTTCTGTGAAAAAAATTCTTAAATAGGTCAACATGTCTGACCTCTTAACCTACCACCCTTACGCATACGTATCTTAATAAAGATAGATATAAACATCTTCCTATCTCCTCTTTCCCTCTCTAATTTCGATCATATATCTATTGTCTTCCTACTCCCCCTCTCCCTATCACCTTATATCAATTTAAAGCTACCTCCTCATAAACATTTGTACATAAATAATGAACAATAATATGTATGTTTTTAAACCATTTTTCTGCTTGGAAATGGGATCCAATGAACGAGGACGAAAATCCCGTTCATCAGAAAATATACTATAATATTATGGACCCTTAAAGTTGTCCGTTTCTTAACTTATATATATATATATATATATATATATATATATATATATATATATATATATATATATATATATATATATATATGTGGGTGAGTGGATGTGTGTGTATGTGTGTGTGGAAACACTCGTTGATTCCAAGATATAACAAGGAAAGTGTGGTTAGCCCTACCATCTGAACCCCTGCAGATCAAAGGAAAAATATCATTTTTGTTGTCGTAGGACCTCTACCGATGAAGTAAGTAAAACATTTACTTTGGCTGTTCCAACTCAGCACAATGCTGAATTGAGCTCAAACATTTTAAACATTCTTATCATTTCTTGTCCTTACTTTTGGATCAGAAAAAGAACCCGACATACCCAAGAGACATTGGAAACTTTGTTTCCCAAAAGTTTCTATATATAAAAAAAGAATAAACGGTCAGAAACTCCAAGTATTTGTTGCTTTTTTTTTATTTGTTTCTATATGAATTCACACACAAACACACACACCTACAAGACGGCAATATGCAACTTTAAATTCCATTTTTGTTTCTTTTTCGTTCTTAATGAAAGACAATATTTTTTTTATTTTTATAGTTTATTAATATATAGAAATATAATAAAATCATGTCAAACAGAATTAATTAACACCTTAAAATGTATTACTGTGTATATCTAGTTAATATCTTTCACTGAAAATGTTTTGAATTGGAAATTAAGACCATTTTAATCATTCTTATCTTTACTTATCCTAATTGGATTCTGGACCAGAAAGTAAACAGATATACTCAAGAGACATTGAGAATTTTGTTTCCCTACAGTTTCCATATAAAAAAAAGAATAAACGGTCAGCAGTAGAAACTCCAAGAATTTGTTGCTTCTTTTTTGGTTATATGTGAACACGCACATCAGACAGCCACACGCAAAAACTTTAAATTCTATACATCTGTCAATTGATTGGTTATCATGTATTTTACAGTATGAAAGAAGGTAGAAATGCAATATATGTTTATCTAACTCTTTATTCGGAAGGAAATTATTAGGGAACCGTACTAAATTGGTTCAAAGAGTTCACCCTTGGGATCAATGCATAATTGCAGTCAAACTTTGCCAAGATTGAGACACACGTTCATCGGTTTGATATAAATTTCCTCAAACGTTGCACTGTGTTGAGCCTTCAATTTCTGAGTGATAGGCGGCTTTTCACGATAGAATAATAAAAAAGTCTTTCATGGGCGCCCAAAGAAAGAAATACACTTTACGGGGTAGGGGGAAGGGTGCTTCATGACGTCATTGGCGAAAGAATTAACTAAGAAAATTAAAAATCGCTAGGCAAATTTTAAATGGCCTCTATTTTTAACTCTGCATAAGTGTCTCCAAGTGTACATCTTTGTCAGCCCGCTAAACCGATTTTTCTATAAGCTTAGCAGGCTGAAGCCTAGGGTCTCAAAATCTAGGGAGTCTCCAGCTAAGGTGCATAATATTTTTGACACAGTCATAGGCCTTTCTTGTACATACTGTCATAACACATTGTAAACTCTTTTAGCATCCTTGTTGGCGCGCACCCACCTTCTCATCAGAATGGACTGATCTCTCTACTACTAATAGGACAGTTCTATAGAGTTCTAGGTGATCATCACACTTCCGTCTCTCTACCGGAAGATACTGTTGGACTTTATACTCTTTCTGATTGTTACTGCGTTCGTTTGACTACTAATCTCTCTGTTGTAAATACCTCTTCGAATATACCAGTATTTTCCCTACGTATGTGTTTGTCCTTATTTCAATACACGCACGCGGAAACACTCAACATCTCAACAATCCTACTACCACCATCTTATCAATGTTGAACTTTGTACAAATCTGTGCAAAAAAGAGGATCAAAAGCTTACGCAGCTTCATACAGATTTTCAGGAAATATCAGCTTCAACACAAAAATAAATATAAATGTCGTTGTTATAAAAACCGTTTTTGTCCCTTCTTGTCTTTCATATTTTATGGTATTTTACGTTAAAAATAAATCGTCTGGTCATGTTAATAAACAGACATCTACAAATAGTCATAAATATTAACTTACCACTACACTCTAAACGACTCTTCAGTAATTTTAAACAACAGTCATCATCGTTAGCTTTACTCAAATTGTTTAATTTAACACTCTTCCATTTTCCTCTACTCGTGAGAATGGTAGATTTGGAAGGGGCCTCACAAGTGGAATAGCCTAGGTCCTCTTTTCATCTAAATCCGGCCCTGTCGCTTACCATTACGCTACATCAAATGTTTTGTGTTTGGATGCGTGCCATTAGGAAAAGGGAGATCTTCCTGAGTGAATGTTATTACATTGTAGAATATTCGTTACTTGTTATCACCCGCGTGAAAAGTGTTTGATAAAATACAACAGTTGTTGCGCTGGCGATCATAAAGAGACGTCCTAAAATTAATGATGGAATTTATATTACGATCGGATATTATTTTAATAATAAAATTAAAATCAATGTAATATTTAGTTGTTTTCAAGATCTATTATAATAATAAAGTATTGAAATTATTACGATTAACACAAACATCAAGATGATTATTATTCATAAACTTATGTTCATCATTGTAAATGATAATATAATTAATAATAATGATGATAACGTTCAGTATGTTAATTAATAATGAATTTGGTATGATGCGTTAATATGATAATTGCATTTTTATACTAGTAATAATATTTTATCATAATAAATAACTTTAAATAAAGAAATTGTACCCGAATATAATTTAACATAATTTTCATGCAAATTATAATATTTTCGCAGTTTATAATAAAAAAATTATAAAATTTATAAACATATAAACTGCGGAGACATAAGCGCTTTTCTTAATATTATTATATAAATATTTTAATATGCATTTTGGATATAATGAACTTATTTATTAAAAGTAAATAATAATTTTTAATAGTAGAAGTCAGTATTTTAAAAGATGCAGTAAGAATATAAAAGATTTAATCATCGTTGAAAAAGAAGCATGAATCCCAAATGAAATGGAACGGGAACTGAACAGATGTTCAAATTGTAGTTCAAGAAATAATAATAATAATAATAATAATAATAATAATAATAATAATAATAATGATGATGATAATAAAAACGTGCTTTCTCAAAAATGTAAAAAGCATCCAAGAAAAAGGAATAATAATAATAATAATAATAATAATAATAATAATAATAATAATAATAATAATAATAATAATAATAATAATAATAATCTTGAAGTGGAAATCTAAACAAAATGTGGCACATGAGGACATACAGGATTCCAGTTGTATTTGGAGCGCTCGGTTTGATTGGAAAAGGTTCCGATTGACACAGTAAAGGTATCTGTTAACTGATGTCTTAAGGAAATACAAAAAAAAAATGTAATCCCAAATATAGCTCACACATTACGAAGATTTCTATCTCTGTAAAATGTGTATGATTTTAGTTTTTGTTTTGTTTTTTCCCAAAATTGATCAGTGGAAAATGTCATGGTGCCATTTCTGACCTTAGGTCCCTGGTTGGGACCCGGAAAGAAATGAATATACAACAGAAATCAAAGGAAATAAAATAAAAAATAATAATAATCATAAAATGGGCAAATAAATTAGAAAAAGATTTACAAAAAAAAAAAAAAAATATTCAACCAATCGAAATGTAAGGTAACCACAAATGATGAACATCCTATTGTAACTATGTGTTAGAGAGGACCATGCCTGAGTCGAGAGAAAGAAAGAACAAGAAAGATAAGGAGAAAGAGAGAGAATCAGAGAAAAGCTCAGAGTGGGAGAGAGACACACCTCAACAGATACAAAAGATGAAAGGGTAGAGAGTAAGTAAAAAAAAAAAAAAAAAAAAAAAAATGAAGAAATTGGAAAAAAAATTAAAGCACTAGCAAAAAACATGTGAAAGCAAAATGTATTAAATAAGAATTGTAAAGAGCTCCTTACCAACTACATCCTGTTTTTCCTTAGCATCTGTGGAAGTAAACCATGTGTTATTTCATGCAATTCAAGAAACGAAGAAATAATATATATTAATAAATTGGGAAAAGAAAAAAAAAAAAACGGAAATTTTTCGATAACTTGGCTTGGCCACCCAAACGTTCCTCCAGAAAGTGATTCGTTTGCGCCAAGAGTCAACGTGAACGATTGCCGCGTACAAGATGTGAATGATTAAGAAAAGAAAATGGTGACACGATGATGAATGCAAAATTAAGTAATTGTGATAATAGTGGTGGTGGTGGTGGTGGTGGTGGTGGTGATGATGATGATGATGATGATGATGATGATGATGATGATGATGATGATGATGTTATCTAAATAAAAACAAAGGTAAAGGTTTGGAGAACGGGTTAAAAAAAAACAAAAAAAAACTATATCTAACAGCCAAACAAATGCATGCACAAATCTATCTATCTATCTATCTATCTATCTATCTATCTATCTATCTATCACATTCGGTTCATATCTATCTATCTGTTCATATCCATCTAGCTTTATATCTGTTCATATTAATCTATTTCAGTTTGTTCATATCTATCTATCTATCTATCTATCTATCTATCTATCTATCTATCTATCTCATTCGGTTCATATCTATCTATCTGTTCATATCCATCTAGCTTTAGCCTTCATATTAATCTATTTCAGTTTGTTCATATGTATCTATCTATCTATCTATCTATCTATCTATCTATCTATCTATCTCATTCGGTTCATATCTATCTATCTGTTCATATCCATCTAGCTTTAGCCTTCATATTAATCTATTTCAGTTTGTTCATATGTATCTATCTATCTATCTATCTATCTATCTATCTATCTATCTATCTATCTCATTCGGTTCATATCTATCTATCTGTTCATATCCATCTAGCTTTAGCCTTCATATTAATCTATTTCAGTTTGTTCATATCTATCTATCTATCTATCTATCTATCTATCTATCTATCTATCTATCTATGTAATTTTGTACATGATCTATCTATATCGTGAAAAGACTTGTATGTATATATATATATATATATATATATATGCCTGTTTTTATTTTTACTATTTATCTCTCTATCTATCAGTTTACAATAATCAATTAAGAAGTTATCTTGTTCGCTTATTGATTAACTGATTTGTTTTTTACAACTCTTTGTAGGTTATTTAAATCCAGAAAAGTTTTTATAATTTTACAACTTTTTGTACATCATAATGATATACTGATAGAAGTCGTACTAATTAACCATTGCTGTGTGATGAGAATAGGTGTATTCATACATCTCCCAAGCGTAAATGAATATAATGAACCCGACTGGAATTGGAACTCGGCTCACCGATTTCCAATTCCCTGCTGTTATCCATACACCACCCGCACATCCAAGCTTACAGCACCTAGCATTGCCAGGAGGTCACCCATCTTCAGTGATCGTACGGGAACCGATGTTTGAACGTGATATGGTCGTAAGCTTCGCTATTAGGAGGAAGAAAATAATAATGGAAGCACACAAAACGTACCAGAATCTCCGCAAACTTTCAGAATTCCAAATGTAGCTTTTCATATAGTTTCGTCCCTCCTCACTCGTGGTGCACTTTTCAACTAAATAAAGGTGCTGTCTGGCATATCAACACCTCTATGGGTTCTATAACGCCGAAATCTAGATACTTTGCACGCAATCTTTATTTTTATTTTTTATTTCCATTTTGAGATAATGATTTTAGTGATACAAGTCTTACTAATTAACCCATAGCCTGGAGGAGAAAGAGGCGGATCCATACCTATACCAAAGGCATTTGCGTGAAAGTGAATATAACTAACGCAACTTAAAATTGGAACTCGCCTCTCCAATTCAAAATGCCGAGCCATTTTTCATTATCCATTATACCACTTGCGCATTCAAGGTTACAGCAACTGGCATTGCCAAGCGATCACCCATCTAGGTAATGACCACGCTAGACGTTGCTTAACTTCGGTGATCGTACGGGAACCGGTGTTTCAATGGGATGTGGTCGTAAGCCATTCCTGTTCGGTTAATTGTGCCAGGTAATCATTTGTAAAAATTAAGAAGGTTACACCAAATAAGGGCCCTGCCGAACGGATATAATTTAATCTTGACAGAATTTGTATTTAATACACAAGAGTCCAAGAATCGGACAAAAAGTAATGTCCTTCCTTCTTTAGTTGCAACAGATGTAATAGATGGAACATAAAGAATAGCAAAAAAGAACACATCACCCTGTCTTAATGTTGTAGAGTAGCTGAAAACCACTACAAGATGGACTGATCTATTTAAACACCACTCTTTCTTACTGAGGGAGAAGAATCACCGATTGCTTGTCGACTCTCTACCTCTGGGCGGAGAGGAACCCAGACGAAGATATGCCAAAGGGCAAAGTTTTGTGTGGGTAGGTAGACATCTACCCGACCCCGAGTATACGGTGTCTACGGACAAATTTTGCCCGAGCCTACGGGATCGTATCGTCCGACGTTAAAAACCGGCCTTGTGCCACATATCGCCTTGTGGGGAGGTCTCGAGTAAATACCGAGGTGTTAACGATTAGCTGTGTATTACATTACTCTTGTGTTCTCAACCGTGTAGCATATTATTCTCCGGAATAAACTACTTCTTACGTTCCATATGTCTGTCAACTTTTCCTATTTTACAGCACAACACTTAATACTAAGTCTGATCAGTAAGATAGTGTCAAATTGGCAGCTGAAATAATAAGGACCTACAATCTGTTCTTAAATGGGCCAATGAATGGCTTGTTAATTCTAACGCTTCTAAAACTAAACTGCTATCGATCATCTTTCGGCCTTTCTTCAGTATGGCTGATGATAACCTCCAGGAGAGTGCTATTGCGTTTTACCGTGCTAACATTTTTCTGTTGATGTGAAATGGAACGATTATATTGAATAAATTGCTAGGTCTGCTGATAGGAAAGTTGGTACTCTGTGTCGTGCTAAACAAGTTTTTTTCCCCAGAATCTATCTTACAAATTCATACGTCTACCTTTAGTTCATGTGTTGAATATTGCTGCCATATCTGGTCCGGTGCTCCTGTTGTACATTTAGAGATTCTTGATAAAATCTAAAGAAAAACCTGCACTGTTATTGGTCCTAACTTGGCATCTCACCTACAGTTATTCTCCACAGCCACAAATATGACTTCACTGTGCCTTTTCTATAGATAATTTCATGATAATTGTTCTGGTGAACTTTCCTTTATGGCAGCTAGATTCTATGAATTTAAGCGCAGTACTAGATTGGCGGCAAGGTCTTATCATTTTACAGTTTAAATAGCTAGATGTAACCGTAAGTTCTATACTAACAGTTTCATCTCACTTGTAAAACTCTCTTTTGGTTTCTTCCTTTCTAGTCGTGTTTGATCTTCAGAAATTTAAATGTAATGCCAATCCTTATTTTCTGGTTTCTTAATTTTTATTCTTCTTTCTCCTTAATAGTATTTTCCTTTATTTTTTGCCTTCTCTTTAACACTGAGTAACCCCTACCGTTGCATCTTACTCGCTTTATTGCCTTGCTTGGAGTGAAATGATTAAAAAAAAAGGTCTCAGGTTTCCAAATCTAAGTCTCACAATTGTACCATTCTTCGTCAGTCGTTGTATTGTACCTTAGACAGGGGGGAGGCATACCCGCCCCCAATAAGCTTTTTGGCTGTTTTCTTAGACATGTGCTAGTTATCTTCTTTCCCGTGATCATGATTGCCTCTTGAGTGCGTTGAGAAGCTCTTTGGCAGCAACTACATTCTGCTCCTTAATAGAGTATGTCAGCATTATGGGAACCCATGTCGCACAAGTCTTTGGGTAGCCAAAATTCCTCACTAAAGTGTCAACCATAACTCATCTGAAAAACGATTTCTACTGTCGTGATTCTTCTGTCAGCTGTAATTAGGATGACGGCCCATTTGACCTTATCCTTAATCTCAGATGAAGTGAACAGAACGAAACAAGAGCTAAGAACCTCCTGTGAAACGCGTATACATGTCTTCATTTAAAACTGGAATAGCACGTTTGAGAATGAAGGAGACTATGTGGAATTCTAGAACTGGAATCCTTAGACGTTTCTATTTAATTTGATATGTATCGTATGCTTCTACTATTAAATCTGTTGTAATTAAAGACGCTCTCTATCTATCTATCTA
>OZ010593.1:81528303-81560803 GCA_963932145.1 Acanthosepion lycidas | reverse complement strand
TTTTCTTTCTGTAAGTTAAGTACCTCGCCACAGCAGAGGCAAAAAAACAAAAAAACACGGGAAGCTTAGTTACTAAAAGAAAATAACTGATAACTTATCCAGAAAAAGAATGGAACGTGGAACAAAAACAATCTACGGCAGTGGAGTGAATAAAGGGTTCGATTCGAAATTCCAGCATCTATCACCTGAAGAAGGCCGGAGTGTACAATGGCCGAAGCTTCGTTAATATGACAATAAAGATGAGGGCGAACAACGTAATTAGTGTAAAATGTCAATTAGCCATTATCAGTTTTATAATGAAAAGTTAGTGTAAAATTTTTAGTTTTTACCAATTTGAATTTTCTTCTTCCGGTTTATATATATTTAGTGCAGTCACAAATTTCAATAGCGTGCGCGCTTGTGTAAATTTTCTGCATATTAAACAATTTCGTTTTAAATTAAAAAACATATATATCGATTGATACGCTTATAGGTGATTTAACGGTAACTCTTGGACGGAAGTAGGACAGAACTGGAGGTTACATTTACGGAAGATTGAATAGCTCTTATAGTCAGAGTACCATATAACAGTTCTCTGAAACCAAAGCGTTGGCTTGACTGTCGATGCCAAAGTTAGAGCTATTCAACAGGGTTTCCCAGTCTTTTAGAATCAGAACCCTCTTTTCTTAAAAGAAACTTCTAGTAAGTTTCCATCAACTATTTGGTAAAAGTTAACATTTTTTTTGTTTCGTAAGAATAAAAGAAAAGATTTTAGATTACCTCCATTTTTTAGAACAGTCACGTTTAACTAGGTTAAATTTAAAAACAACATTCGTTTCTATCGCCCAGTTCATACACCTCCCTTTTTTTAACAGGAGTAAAAATTTATCACTTATTTCCTGCATAGGATTGGGTTTCCGGTTCCTTTTAAAGTCTTCTCATTCTCTTTAACTCCCAGTAGCCTATTGCATATTAGTGGCATTATCGCCTTGCTTGGGGAAAATTTGTTTGTATAAACAGTTATTTATAGTTTAGTAAATCTTTCAGGAATAAAAAAAAAGAATGTTTATTAATTTTTACTTACGTATTTAATTAATTTATTTTACTGTTTATTTATGGTAACAATAATCAGAAAACTTAAAAACAATTACTTGGTTACTTATTTCGGTGCATCATTTTACTTACAATTATTACCACGTAACGCAAAAGATAGTTCATTATTAAAAAAAAAAAATAGCCGTAAATAATCAGCAGTTCCTTTTTATAGGCTTCTGTCATTTATATTATTGACACCTTTTTTTTTTTTTTTAAATTTACATAAGTAGTGAAGTAATCGTTCTAAGTAATGTAGTCGGACTCCCAAGAGCATACTTCCCTGGTCGCTACAATCTTAACCCGTTCAAGTTAAGGGTTGACCATTATCTTCCCCAAATATTCGCATAAACAGTCTTTTTCTGTGTAACCCTCGACATCGAGTGGCTCCCGAGCCTTGTACAGGGGGAAACATCACTGTTAAAGAAAAAAAAAAGCAAAGAAAAAAAAGCAAAGAAAAAAACGCTGCGGATTTAATTGCGTTTAAATATCTTCTAATGCATGGAAATCATTTAACCCCAAGTTACTGTAGTTGAAAAGTTATTTATGTTATCAATTCATTTCAATAGAAAAAAAAATCTAGATTTATGTTTCAAGTCTTTAAAGACATATCTTTTGGTACTCTAAGTAGCATTTGATGGTTTGCCATTCCCCTATCTCCCTGTTCTGCCATCCATCCACACAAAGCAGTTTACTGTCTGTTTACCTCTGCTCCGTTTGCATTCAATTGGCATTGTTAGTGGTAAATTCTCTACGCCCATTTTCTTCCTTCTTTATTCCAGAAATCTATTTCCGATTGTAAGAAGGAGATTCCTTTTTGTTCCTATATTCCTTAAAATTTCTTGGTTACTCATAGCGTCTGTCTATAGTATCCTACTCATATTACTTATATCATATTATATCATATCACTCATATCACACATATTTTATGTCCATGGAATCCATAGCATTCATCGAAAGATCCACATCTAAGTCGCTTTCATATTTGAAGAAATTGTCCAGCATTCACTGGCATATCGGAAATTGGATATTACAAAGAAGCTTTTCTTTGTTTCTAAGTATATTATCCTGTCTCTTAATAATTTGCTTAGTCTTTAGCAGGCATCTTTCGCTAATCCTCAGCGGTTTTTTTTTTTTTTTTTTTTTTTTTTATGTCTGTGCCACCTTCTCTGTCGTTTGTTTCTACACAACTTTGTTATGTTTGATTTTGACGTCCCCAATACGTATCTCCAACTTTGGATTGCCTCTTTTGCTGACAACCATGAATTCAGTTTTCTTGCAATTAAAATTAGTCCTCTCCGTTAATGTTTTGTGCTTTCCGTTACTGACCTGTCTAATCTTTTTTTTAATTTTTTTTTTTTTTGCTGTTTTCCATCAGTACAGTGCCATCCGCATATCGTATCTTTTTAAGGACGAACAGACACATTTTGTTAATATATCAGATCAAATGTGCGTTGTGGCGTAACGGTTATTGACTCGGAATGAGAAACTGTTGAGCAGAGTCCGAATTCCAGCCGGGTTCTTTACATTCACTTACGCGCAAATCTCCTTGGGAAAGGTATGAATCCATCTCTTTTCCCCCCAGCTATGGATTAAATAGCAGGATACACCATGTCTTATAGACTTTCTGGCATCCAGTCTACCGCGAAAAAATGACAACCTACTGCAGGAAAAATCTACTGTCTATATCTCTGAGATGCGCTATTATGATACTTTCTTTCTATGTGCCGTGTCCTTTCAGGACGTAGGTGATTATGGCTCTCCACCTCCCTCTATCCCTTGCAGCTCTCAACAAGTTCCTTCTCTCTGCCACCTCCCTCAGACCACGTTCTGTCATCCACTTGCTTAAGCCCGCTAGGTATGTCATCAGTTGTTTTCCCTTTTCTCTCCTTCCCTCTATTCGACCCGTGAGTATCAGATTCTCTAGGCCCCCCTTCCTCATTATGTACCTCAGGAAATTCGGTTGCTTCTTCCTGATGTTAAGTATAAGCCTCCTTCTTGTTACCTGCATTGTTTACATTATTCAGTCTGTTATCCCCATCTTCATTGTCATATTCACAATGTTTCGGCCGTTGTACACTTCGGTGTTAAGGTGACTGGAATTTAAAACCGAACCCGGTGGACGAAATAAATGCAATCAGGTGTGTCCGTTTATATGACTTATATAGGTATCGAAAGAGAAAAGAGTAAAGCCATGGAGACTGGAAATGCTTGGAAAGGACCAGGAAAAGCTAACGCAGGTGCCCAGGTAAGTGTATCGATCCTAAACTGGCGGAAAATAGTAAATTGGATATTATATACGATTCAACAAATATCGTGGGAAAATGGTTTTGTAACTATTGTAACATAGAAAAGTATACTGAATGAGGAATAACCAAAACAGGGGGTGGAAATGAAATGGTAATCATTATAATATCAACAAAATACAATACTCGCCAGCGGTGTGAACTAGGTAAACCACTGCTAATGGTGGACTACTTATACAGCATATTACCCCCAATTACAATAGTGTCTGACATGTTTATGCGCATTGGGACATACCCATTAGTGTTCATAGCTACGGTATGCAACACTATCTCAGTTCAGGTTCTATCTATCTATCTATCTATCTATCTATCTATCTATCTACTGTAAACTAGAAAAAGTTACTGAATGAGGAATAACCAAAATCTTTCTGTAGAACGACATTTCAATGCTCCTCCGGATTTCAATGTCCCACTTTCTGTTCTCTGTTAAAACACTACCCAGATATTGAAATATTTGTACTTACTTGATTCTGATGTTTACAATTTCTAATTTGCATGTTGGGTTGTGTTGAAACCTAGAAAAGTTTACTGAATGAGGAATAACCAAAACAGAGGTTGGAAATGAAATGGTAATCTTTATAACATCAACAAAATACATTACTCGCCAGCGGCGTGAAGTAGGTAAACCACTGCTAATGGTGGACTACATAGACAGCATATTAGCCACCACTTACAATAGTGTCCAACGTATTTATGAGCATTGGGATATGCCCATTAGGTACGGTATATAACATCATCTTAGAAATTTATCGCTGTATAGTTTAAATAATTCCGGTGGGAAAACACTGAACTTTACTATTTCTATTTTTTGTGAATTTACTAAACGCGTTTTCTATCCACATGCAGATTCTTTTGTTCCCAGTATAGGTTATAGATTATTTGAGTATCCTTTCCATGTAGATCAAGCTTTTCTTGTATTTCGAGAAGCAGCTCATAATGATGTTAAACTCAATTACCTACCTAAATTTTTACGCAACCTCTCAACTTTGGGCAGAACTAATTTGAGGAATGCAGCATGAAACGAAAAAAATAACATCCGGGAGCCACTCAAGGTAGAGATTTACAGATTAACAGGTAAAGCTTATGCGTATATGTGTGGAAGATAACGGTTAACCCTAGATTTGAATAGGTTATGATTGTAGTGATAGGGGAAGCAGACACTTGGGAGTCTGTTCCGCAAGTGACCCGTGTAAAGAAGCTGCTTGAGTGGAACGTACACCTCACCATGGAATGAGGGTGGCACGGTCGGTCTTATACATGAAGGTTAGGACTTGTGGAATTAACGAGTTTAGTTCATCTAACAATCCCTATAAAACTATCAAGAGAGGAGCGAGAGGCCTGCGATGTCTCACCTGTGAGAAAGGGGTTGCAATTTAGAAAATAATTGGTCGCCTACAAGGACGCGTAGATGCTCTTAGACTCTATCGAGAAGTATAAAGTGAAGACTGAGCAGCTCCTGCTGATATAAAGCAGCAATACTCTATTTGGGGCTTGATTAGCTCTTATAAAGTTTGAGTATAGCAGGAGGAATCAATTACTTGTAGGAGCGTTATAGGGAACCGACCGTTTTTCCAGCCTCTTTCCGTCCTGGGTATGACGATTAACCACATCCGCGTCTTGGGTAAGACGATAAACTACGTCCAACAGCAAGGCGGTTTTGAGGAGCGTGGAACCACCTCTTAATTGCTGGTGTTCCCAGGTCCACCCTGATCAGGAGTGGTAGCACCTGTTAGGTTCCCAGCTATGGTTAAATAGTTAGCCCCAAAACTGTGGCCAAAACATTATGAAAATGTAAAAATAGGTTTTAATACCAGAAATACTTAGTTTAGATGTGGCACAGTGAGAACCGAACTCACTACTCAGTCGTAATTGATCTAGCGCGACAACTTGTTAACCATTACTAATAGAGTGCCCCCTCTTCTTTCAGTGCCCTGTGATTTATATGTATGTATTAAAAATATCGGATTTCTGTGTCACATTTGTCATCGTTTATCATAACACTTGCCAAATAGTTAAAAATCTGTACTTTCTTGATTCTGACGTCCCCTTTTTGTAAATCGCATCTTGAGTTGCTCTTTTGCTAACGACTACACTTTCTGATTTCGTACTTTTGATAGTTAGCATTTCCTTCTCGCTTTCCTTTGTTACCTGTCTATGCAGTTTTTCTTTCTGCATCTGCTATCAATACAGTGTCCTTTGCGCATTTTATGTTCTTATCATTGTTCCTACTAAGAATAAATACATGTAGAACTTCTAATTCGGTTAGGAGCGCCTCGCTCTATTGATTAAATAAATTCTGTGTGACGACACATCGTTTCCTTATATCCCGTTCTAGTTTTGTACTTACGAAGGCTGACCTACTTTAACTTCTACACCGATAGCCTTGCGATGTTGCGTCTGGGGCGTTCAGTTACAATTCGCCGTGTTACAATCAAGGAATCGAATCAACCTCATTCCCCCGCATTCTAATTGCAAAAAGGAAATTGTACACAGTTTTTCTTCAAACTTCTTCAAAGTTCTTCTAGACAATCGTTATCTATCCACTTTTGCTTCACACTCTTGACAGCCTACGTCATCCTCTTACATTCATATCACCATATTTGTTAATCCTCTACCATGAAAGGCTCTTTAGCCTTATATTAAGAGAACTTTAGCATATATATATATATATATATATATATATATATATATATATAATTATAGGATTGGTGTATACGGATACAATAACCAAGAAATACTATTCTTAAAGGTGCTCAATACAGAGTAGAGCAAATATAATTATTTATTCGAAAATTATAACATAAATATGTTATAAAATCACTACAAAAATATCCATTTTGTTTCAACACTTCTGGTGTCTTATCAAATGGTGTTGAATGATTCAACTTTATCATTTGTTAAGACACCAGAAGTGTTGAAACAAAATGGCTATTTTTGCAGTGGTCTTATGACTAATAATATATATATATATATAGTTAAACCTAGAGAGCCAGACAAACCTACCAAGGTATCACGTAAGCGGATCGTCAGGGAAGACTGGCTTCCCTGACGATTCACGAGGTGAAACCTTGGTAGGCTTGTCTATCTCTTGATGTTTAACTAGGTCTGCTCTACTTACTGTATCGAGCACTTTATTTAGTCATTTTGCTTACTCGTATCGGTTTTTTTTCTTTGGACTTTGGACTTGCATGCTAGACGATTATTTTCGGCTGACGTACATGTTCTTGGTTCTTTCTTTTATACCTTTTTTTTACCCTTTGGTATTGGTTTGATTATTCGCAAATCAAGACACCGAGGTTTTCCGGACGAGTATAATTTCGTATACTTATAAGATTATTATTACTACTACTACTACTACTACTACTAATAATAATAATATATATATATATATATATATATATATATATAATGTCATCCACAGACAAACTGTTTCGCTGTATCACAGCTCATCAGTGCGGCTAGACATCCGGTTGCCTCTAGCTAGGATCGAAACCCGACTGAATTGGTATCAGGCGGATATTCTACCATTAAGCTGTCGGCGCACGGTTGGGATGAAGGTGGATTTTTGGCGTATTTATTTTTGGAAACACGCCCAGTGACCGAGAGTGACTCAATTCGGCTTGCGAAGAGTCTCGCTATATAGCTATAATAGTCACTGTTTACAAACCTATACCTCAGCCCGAGAGTGCTCAACTGGAATTAAATTTAATTCAGGAGCTAATATAATGTCATCCACAGACAGACTTTATTCATATATATATATATATATATATATATATATATATATATATATATATATATATATATATATATATGAATAAAGACACAAACAAAATTATTTTTACCAACGCGTTTCGTCCTCTGATATTATTTATTTATTTGTGATAATTTTCAACTAATTTTTCAAATCACAACTAATTTTCAGATTTGACATTATGGTGAGTTGGGACTGATGTGATAAATATGCAGTAGGGATTGACTGAGGGCAGCTAACCACACAAGGGTGTGGTCGGGCTGGGGCTTAGACATGAGAGTCAAAAGATTTTATACTTTTTCTTCCCTTTAATAAATTGCTCTTTTTATTATTGCTCTCTTTATCGAAATGCATTTAAATAAAAACGTTTAGAGACCAATGCCTTGTATTATAAAAACCCTTAATAAATAGTATATTAAGAGCCTGGAATGTAACGTATATAATATACAATCATTGTAAACGATCGAAATCAAATCGCTGATTCTTCTTCAGTTTCTACGTACAATTATGAACCCACAACCAGAACAACCAGTAGTCAACGTTTAGCTAAGATTATTGGATCGCATGAATAAAAGTAAATGATTATGACTTGAATTAAGATCTTTTATGTTGTAGGTATGAACAAACGAGTTTCAGGTTAATTATTCTAGTGTAACACCTTCATTGACGTGCTTTCATTTGCGATATCAGACACAATATCAATTATTGAATTTCATCATAATAAAAACATTATACATGAGGTGTTGCAAAGCAACTTCCGTGGTGAGATATATTCGCCATAGAGTACTATCTTATTAAACCTGACGTCAATTTTGTAAAAACCTTTTGATAAATCTGTCGACAATTTTGATAAAACCGATGTCAGTTTTGTCAAAGTCTATATTAATTTTGATAAAACTTATGTCAATTTTGTTAAAATTGATATCAATTTTGTTAAAATTGACGTCAATTTTATCGTGAAGACGTACTCTTGAAGTAACTAGCATATTTTTTTCCATTTCGATTTAATTATATATTATTTTCATCCTGTCAAAATATCCCCATTAAAACGTCTTAAAATAATAATCTAGATGTTAATTGTACCTATGCATGGCGTTTGTCACGCTTGATATCACAGATGGAAACAGATGGAGACAGGGACATAGAGAGTAAAACAGAACGAGTAAGAGATGGACATAGAGAGAAGTAAAGAGTGCGACACAGAGATGCGCTGGAAGGTGGATCGTCTTAGATAAATGCAGTTGTTTGTAGTGAGGGGCTAAATCATTTTTCCTGATAATGTTCTCTTGAGGATAAATTCGTCCCACAACCGCAAGTGACCTCTTGAAATTAAAATCTCCCTTGAATACTTATAATCATTTTGTAACAATAAAAAAAAGATGATGTTCTAATCAAAAATCCTACTAAACTTATTTCTTATTTCTGTTAACATTTTCTCTTCTGTAATACAGTAGAATCTCTCATATTCGGAAACCCTCATATCCGGAGTGCCTCATATCCAGAGTGCCTCATATCCGGAGTCCCTCATATCCGGAGTGCCTCATATCTGGTATCCAGGATATCAGGACATGATTTTGATGCGTATATTTGAACTATTAGGGTGATATGTAGCTGATTTGAAATTTCTGTTTTTCGGGAAATTTACTTTGGATAATTGCATATGCTTATTTCACCCTAATGACTTGTATTGGTGCAAAAGATGATGTGAATAAGAGGAAAGGATGACAACGAGACACGTCTGCAACAAAATAGCGACGAGATGCATAGATTGTGATGAAATCTGGACTGATGTTGAAAAAGATATTGAAAAGGTTGCAACATGCAACAGTGATTAAAAATTCGTCGTTACATTATTTGTTTTGCATACGTGGCAAACTTAATTTAATGAATTGCATAAATTATTTCTTTTTCCTTAAATATCTTTTCACTCACCATTAGCTTATTTTGTTTACTATAAAACATTGGAAATAAATGTTAAACCTGATTTCAGTTCTTTTATTTTAATTTAAATATAAACCCCTCATATCCGGACTTTGTAACCAATTTCTCAAATCCGGAAGGCCTTCTTAGTCCGGTTGTCAAGGATTCTACTGTATTTAAATTAGCTGACGTACACGCCCTTAAAACGAAGGTATTAGGTTGGTGCAAAAATAATGACGTAATAATGTCGTTTTTTGACGTTAAAAAATACGTCAGAAACGACATTATTACGTCATTATTTTTGCACCAACCTAATATTTTGCACTCGGTCCAAGTATCATATGTAAAGTATTAGGTTGGGGCAAAAAATAAGGACGTAATAATGTCGTTTTTTGACGTATTTTTTAACGTCAAAAAACGACATTATTACGTCATTATTTTTGCACCAACCTAATACATTGAATTATCAAGTTAACTACCTATTTTATGTACGATGGACTCTCCTGTCTAACTATATATTTTTACATAACGGGAGATTCCATCATACATAAATTGGAAGTTAATGTTCTATCACCCAAAAGTAATAATTACTGGTGTTAACAGTTAACGTTTTATTTGGACATACGATACTTACGCTTCAACCAGTTTTCAGACAAATGGTCTTCATCAGTGACACAGGAAATTCATTTTTAATAGTAAGTGATGTAATTCGGTAATGGCAAGAACAAAGAAATTATAAACAAACATAATGGAGGTGGAATTATTGAAAATATCAGAGATTTTTTTTTCATCATTTACATTGTGGAGTTTATTATTTCTGAAATATGTAAGCTGCAAAATTAAAGATGATGACAAAATATTAACTGTAATAAAAAGTAAATAAAATATTAGCGATCAAGTAAATTGCATTTATTGGAACGAAAGAAGAAGCAGAGCAATAAAACCAATGTTTTTGCTTCTTTTTCAGGAAAAATGAACAGTAAAATCGAAGATTAATGTTAACACAATTGTTTTGTTTTTTTTTTTCTAAAAAGGCGAAATCTGCACTGGCCAAGAACTGAAAAACACCGACCCTGAAACAGAAAAAAATAGTTCTATGTCTATGTATCATGACATATCAAACCACTAAACCCATTACTTTTATTCACTTTTATATAACAATTATTAAATTAAAATAAAATTTAAGGGAAAATATATAGTTATTCATATGGAGTAAGTTCAAAGACGGACGAAAAATGTTACACACGCGTCCTTGTCTTGTTCTCTCAATGGATGCTTTAGTTCACTCAAGCGAACGAGTTTGTCTTGATGCCTGCTCGCCTAAGCCTGCTGTTTCCGACTGATTAATTCTAGTGTTTTTATTTCTCTGCCACAAATTTATTTAGTAACTCCCTACTTTGAGTGATACACAGTACTTGCACCAAGTGAAACATAGTATATATATATATATATATATATATATATATATACAGTACGAGGCAAAAAAATGGACGCACCCATAGAAAAGCAATCATGGACCAGCATCAATGCCGCAACATTCTTGTTAAAAAAAATGTGACTTTCTGTTTAAAGACATTTTGCCCAACACGATGACGATCCTTAAAGAATAAATGCTATCTAGAGAGGAAGCACGACGAGGTTAAATTGCAACAACTCTTCCAGTGGCCGAGTCATAATCCTGACCTTAACCCAATTGAAAACCTTTGGGCGATTATGGACAAGCGTGACCGTAATAGGAAAGTTAACATAGAAGATGAGCTTTTTCGTGAATTAAAGCAATGCTGGAAAAATCTGGCAAAGGACGTTGACTTAGTAAAGAATTTAGTCTATAGCATTTCACGAAGAATTAAGGCAGTTATTAAAGCAAAAGGCTACCCAATAAAATACTAAATCATTTTTTGACTTGTATAATGTACATATATATACATGTATTAATACCATGTATTAATAAATGAATTCTATTACTCACTTGTCTTGGTAAAAATGCAAAAATTAACTTTCTATGGGTGCGTCAATTTTTTGCGTCGTGCTGAATATATATATATATATATATATATATATATATATATTATAGAAATAAAAAAGGTAAGAGTAATTTTACTTTTCATGATTAAAAAGAGAAGCGAAATATAAAACAAACACAGCGGACCGGTTTCGCCCTCACTCAGCAAAGATGGAATCGAGGGATTATATATTGCAATTAAACTATATGTAATATTAATAAAGGCGGAATACAGTCTGAATTGAAATCACATTAAATTCTAACAGACATTCCCTTAGTTTCCAAGGGGAAGCGCAGCTAACTACAGCATCGACCCTTTTACCATTTTACGCGGTGTTCGCACTATATTGCAGTTTAAGGTGTTGGAAACAATTTACGTCCGGTCCAGACATCCCTCATTTAGCAGTCACAGCGGTCAGATCACATTGAAACACCTACTCTCGTACCTATTCACCGAAGTTAAGTAACGTCGAGCCTTGATAGGTGATCGTATGTGAATACCAGGTGCTGTAAGCTTGGATGTGCAGGTGGTGTAATGGATAACGATAATCAGAGAGTTCCAATTTCGGTTTGATTCGTTTTATTCACGTACGCGCAAAAGGTATGAATGAGAAAGGTATAGAGCTACCTCTTCTCCTCCCCTAGCTATGGGTTAATTAGTAAGTCTTTTATCACTAAACCATTATTAACTAAAAAATTCTTACAATCTAAAAAATATTTTCTGCAAAGGGTTGATAAACCGTAAAAAAATTAATTAATCAATCAAAATATTTAGCGAAGATCATTCCTTTTATTAAGTTCCCAGTAACTGCCCCACTTAAAAAAAACATCTGAAACGATCAGTTCACCCTTTAAGATGAGAAAGAAAGCATAATTGCATCTGTAGTAATGAAATGACTGACTACTCGAGTATGCTCGCCAGCTAATGCAGCTCACTAATCCCCGTTGCAGACGCCTGCGCAGGCACATTTGTTCTTCTTCAACGCCCTCAAAACCAACCTGTTGTTTTCTATTATGCAGTAGTTATTTAGTTAAGGTTTCTAGGAAAGAGCACACAGTCTGATGTGATCTGTAGTTTAACACTCAAATACTCGTTCATGCTGACTTGTTAGTTCGTGCTTGCACAAGCATCGACGTATTCCGAACAGTTTCGTTTATCCAATTTAATTCACAAGGCTTGGTCCTAGCTCTGGTATGGTTTTCAGGCACTTCTCGACGGTGATGCGTACTGGAATCGTCACCCCAGCCCACATCTTGATATTTTGAAAAAGTAGCCCTCGTTAACAAATCGATCAGAATCAAATGCGAACCCGGGTCTGAGGGTTAAGATCAGCGTTCTAAACACTGGGTCATAATATAAAGAACAAGTGTTAGCCGTATAACTTCTCCTGAAGTAAAGATTTTAAAAGGTTTTCACGTACTCACGCCCGTGAGCACACGAGATGAGATTATATGTAGTGAACGTCTATATTAGAAATCAAAACGAAGATATGTCACGTTATAAATAAGACAGAATATAGGGTTGTCAGTCGCAAGAAGAGCCCGATTTGCGAATTGGCGACACCAAAATCAAGCAAGTACAAAAATATAAATATCTAGGAAATGTATCTGTCTATCTTTCTGAGATGAGGTATTATGTACATTATTTACATTATTCGGACTATTTGACAAAGATGATAACAATAGTCCGAATAATGAAAATAATCTTGGAAATGGTTTAACATAGGACGGAAGATGTGGCACCGAAATCCGAAGGCGAATTTGGATAGCGAAAGATGCCTTCCAAAAACTAAGCAAGGAAATTAAGCAAATTAAGAACCGGAAATTTTGGTTAAAAACAAAGAAAAGACGAAGAAGAGACTTGAGGCAACAGAAATATGATTCAACATTTCTCCTCCTGTGTTCAGAGAGTACTGGTAAACCGGTTTAACAGCTTTTTGTCAACCGTATTTTTATATTACCATTTTACGGTAATATTATTTGTTGGTATCCTCTTTATTCTTATTTTTTTTCTCGTTTTAGCATATCCGTTTATATCGCTTTAATTAAATTTTGCAACTAAAATAATAGGATTTTTCACTTCAAGATTCATGATTTAGGTTTAATCTCGCCACTGTGGTCAAGGGTCATGGTAAAGGTTTGAAAATGTTGTCTAAATGACGTACTTTATTTTAACGTATCTTTATATATTGGTTGCAAGTCGTTTGATTATATAAAGATCTGACAGATATTACCGCAGAACTATGGTTTAAAACTGTCATGCTAAAATAGAACGTAATTCACTGAGAAAAAAAAAATTAACCACTAAATACCGGAAAAAGCTGAAGGTTGATTTTAAACCTATGGAATCCCAACTCAGCAAACAATATATTTTTAAAAAATGTTTGAGAAGAAACGAATATACAGTCAATATATATTTTGTTCGTGCATAAAATAAGTAGTTCTGCATGAGTGAATAATATATATACATATATATATATACATATATATATATATATATATATATATATATATATACACACATATATATATATATATATATATATATATATATATATATATATATATTTATATATTTGATTAACTCATCAAGTCTAGAAGAATCCTCAACGAACCAAACATATATTTATATTCTGTTCTAACGTTACTTCTTTGATGATCCGCGTAGGTTGCCTGGCTCTTTGATTCGTAGTTATATATATATATATATATATATATATATATATATATATATATATATATATATATATATATATATATATATTTATGCGCTTGAAAGTTTTATTTCGGTTGAGCTCTCTCTTGGGGAAGAAGTCTGGGTTTGTAAACAGTGACTATTACGGCTAATAGAGCAAGTCTCTTCGGTAAAGCGAATTGAGACTTCTCAGTCACTGTTTGTTTATCTAAAAATAAACATGATTAAATTCACCTTCGTCACTACCGTACGCCAACGGCTTAGTGGCAGAATCTTCGACTGATGCTAATTCACCCGGGTTTCGATCCTAGTTCAAAGGCAAACAGACGTCTAGCCACGTCCATGAGCTGTGATACGGCGAAACAGTCTGTCTGTGCATGACTATAAGACAAAATATACTTTTACGGTATGCTATATTTATGGATTAAAGTGCTCAATATCAGTGATAGAGCGTATGTAAATATAAAAGTGAACATTGAAGTCAACACCCATTTTATTCAAATGGTTATTTTGAAGGACGGTAACGCTTTCGAATTATTCTGGGGCCATCGATTGGGAAAAATACTGGATTCGAATGCAGTTTTGGGGATATTTATAATGTTGTTAATTAATTTTTTTTAAATTTCTTATTGATTATATTATTGTGAGTTATTTGTTTATTATTTAATTATTTATTTATTCCTTTGTTTGGATTAATTTATTTTACTTTATTTATTTTATTTTATTTATTTATTTTCATTTATTATTGTTTGTTTTCAGTTTCCGATTTATAAGTAACCTAGTTATAATTTGTTTTCGCGTCTGCATTTTGAGATTAGTTCTAATCGTTTATTTAGTAGTTTGTTTTGGTCAGGGAAGGTAATTATATCTATTTTATCACCAGACATATATTACAGTTTTTTGGATTGTTCTTTACGTTATTATTCATAATATTTTGGGTGTGACGATTACCTTTAACAATTTAAAATGAAAATGGATGTTGCCTTCAATGTCCACTTGTATAATTAGAAAAAAAGGTCCATGTGTGCTTCTTATAATATGTAAAATAAAGAGGTTAGTTAATAAAACAAGAACAGACGAAAGGGTACCAATATAATCAGTACGATAGACATTTCTTAAATATTGATTATTAACCATATGACAGAAATGAAGCATGGAAAGTAAGGTTTTAAGTTCGGAATTTTCGGACATTCCTGTGTCCTTCACAAACAGACCGAGAAATAAACAGAGAAATGGGAAATACCCACCGGCAGATGTTTTTGTTGATGGAAATCGCATATATATATATATATATATATATATATATATATATATATATACAGAGAGAGAGAGAGAGAGAGAAAGTCAGATAGATAGATACCAAACGAGTTAGAGAGATAGAAAGCTCGCTCGCTAGATAAATTTAAAGAATGAAATAAATAAATAAAGATAGATAGATAGATAGATAGATAGAATGTTATACAGAGTGATATAAAGTAGCACTGGGGTAGAAAGATAGATAGATATGAAGAAACAGTGAGATATATAGACAAATAGATATATAGATAGATAGAAAGAGAGAAAGATGCATATCAAGCTAGCTAGCGAGATAGAAAGATAGCAAGCTCGCTAGATAGATAGATAGATAGATAGAAAGAAAGAAAAAAGAAAGAAAGAAAGATAGATAGATATGATGAGACTCAGATAGAAATAAAAAATATTAGATAGATTGATATAAAGAGACCCTGAGGTAGAAAGACAAATCGATATATATATATATATATATGAAGAAACACTGAGATAGATAGATAGATAGATAGATAGAGAGAGAGAGTAAGAAAGAGAAAGATAGCTAGCGAGATAGAAAGCTAGCGAGATAGAAAGCGAGCGAGCTAGATAATTTAAAGAATGAATGAATGAAAGAAAGGAGGATAGATAGATAGATAGATAGATAGATAGATAGATAGATAGATAGTCAGTAATTCTTTCTGTCCGTTTCGTATGAAAATACTGACAGTAAAATCTCACTAAAATGTCACTGATACCATGCTTAATGATGAATAAATAAAAATATTTCGGCTTTCAGTAATCCACATTGGAGACAAAGGAGAAGTAAATATTCCCTTGGGAATTTATTTCTGTATATATATGCATATATATATGCATATATATACATACATACATACATATATATATATATATATATATATATATATATATATATGCGTGTGTGTGCGTTTATGCGACAGTTTCCAACCATACTTCTACTGTATTCAAGCAAACATATAAATCTGTTACAGAAGAATGTCGTTAAACTCAAGCAATGGAGACATGAATATAAAATGGCGCTAAAAATAACCGGTCCTCATTAATGTTATTATGCATAAAATGGGCGTGGTAACAATGATGGTAACAGTTGTGGTGGTAACAATATAAAACAAAATAACAAAGCAGACAAAGAAAAAGAAATTGGTTTAACATACCTTTCAATAACCCCGAAAACCCCAAGGCTGTAAGTATGTTATTCACTTTGTTAGACAAACACTTCCCTAATTGCCATATATTGTATAAAAATCTTTAATAGAAATGCGATACAATAAAGTTAAAATTACACTGGTAATATGATATGAAATATAAAAAATCACAATGGCAAGATATTAAGTATGAACAGATGAAAGCTTCTCTCATTCAACTGTGCCTGTGAAAGGAATAGCCCATTGTAGTTAAATGCTTGATGGAGAATATTGTTTATCAAGTCACTCTAAAAACCTACGATCGGTAAATATGTTATATTTAGAGTGCATCGAAAGACCCCGGAATCCGTCTTAAGCATTTATAAATCTATTATTCGTCCGTGCATTGAATATTGTCGCTGCCATATCTGGTCTTGTGCTTATACTATATATCCTGAGATTCTTGACAAAATCCAGAGTCTGTAATGTTATCAGTCCTGACCTGGCATCTTGACGTCAGTCATTTTAGCAACGCTGTAACATAGCCCCCGCCCCCTCTGTCTTTTCTATGCATATTTTAATGGCAAATGTTCTAACCTCCTCTTAGTAACTCAACCGCATGAATGCAATCGTATTACTAGATTGGCATATAGGTCTCTTCGTTTTACTAGAAGTAACTGTAAGTATCTTTTTAATAGTTTCTTTTATCACAGTCGTGTTAAGAACTATCTCGCGTTTCTTGCTTCCCTGCCATAATCTTCAAAAATTAAATGCAAAGCAAATAACCATCTTCTGTATTCTTGAAATCTGTTCTTTTATTGTCCTATCTCCTTACTAACGTTTTCTTATTTTCTCAGTTATATTCGAATATTTTCTTTCCTCGAACTACTCGTCTGTGAAACTCACTTCCGGTTTCTTGCTTCCCTGGCATCTAAAATCTTCAAAAATTTAAATTCAGCGCCAATCGTCGTCATCTATCTGCCCGAATGCTGTTCTTTTATTGTCCTTTCTCCTCACTGTTACAATTTTTGGATACATTAGACTAGTGAGCCAACCCAAATGACTTGACTCACTTTATAGTCCACAAATAGAAGGTTAACCAATCAGAAGACGTAAGATATTCAATCCGTCGTGTATAAAGGCGGCCATTTTGTTTACTCTTTCCGAATGTCTAGTGCCAAGTTGTCAGGCGAAGAGGAACAGAAGGAAGAACTACTGAACTACGCTATGCTACTTTACCGGGATATCCACTGCTAACCTCAACTACGCTTCCATACTGTCTTCGAAATATTCACTGCTAACTTCTGGATTCCGTCATCATGAACAACACTCACTGGAGTCTTGTAATTTTCTTTCATTCTCACTATGCCTTTGAGTTTTGGTGGCATTATCGCGTTCCTTGGAGAGAAATGTCAAAAAATAAATAAATAACATACACATTTATATTGTGATGCACAAGATAGAGTCAGTTGGCAGACCTTTCACAGGATACTAAAAAACTTATTTTTTTTTCGTCGATTATTACAGCAGAAAATAACAGGATACATAAAATGAAATCAGATATAAGATTTCAGCATCTCAAAATGCCACATCTGAAACAATATTTACATAAGATTATCTCCATGACAGCACGTGAGCTATAGGACATATTAGGAAATGTATATTTCTTTCGGAACATGTATATAGGATTTTGCGAAAGGCTTCCGTGTTTTGTTTTTTTTTTCTTTCGCATATTCACGGACAACAATCAATTATCAAGAGATCAAATATGTTTCTACTGTACTGACATCTACTAAAACGGTGGAAAACAAACTGATTTTCAAGAAATAGTACCCATAATATTGACACGAAAGCAACTTATACTGTTTTTATTTTAAGTTTATTAATCCTCAGTGGGTATTCTAAACTGAAATTTATTCTGGATTATAGGAGATTGCATAGCATTTGGAAAAATCGCATATATAATATTCATTACGGGATACACAAAATACAATATATATATATATATATATATATATATATATATATATATATATATATATGAGAAAGGGGAACAAATTTACATGTGACGCGTTTCTTGTTTAGTGCTTCATCGAACAACTTTTATGAAATCCTAAAGGACGAAACGCTTACCACTTTGTCATACTTCTTTCCCAAAATTTGTTCTTGATATATATATATATATATATATATATATATATATATATATATATATATATATATATACAACATATCCTTGATAATTGCCAATAGATTGGACGAAAGAGCTCGGTTCTACAGATCATTTGGACAATTTTTACACGCTGCATGTTTTGTAAAGAAATCACTTGTACAAATGGAAAAAAATAATTAATAATTATAATTCACTCACACACACACACACACACACATACACACACACACACACACATATATATATATATATATATATATATATATATATATATATATATGTATATATATATATATATATATATATATATATATATATATATATATAATTGTGAATTTAGGCCGCAATCTGTTTTCATTAAAAAGACATATCTATCTATCTATCTATCTATCTATCTATCTATATATATATATATATATTACAGTATTTTTATGTTGAAACAATTTGCAAAAATGTCTGAAATTCTCGTTGTTATTACACTACATTTTAGGTGAAGCTTATATATATATATATGTATATATATATATATATATATATATATATATATATATATATATATATATATATATATATATATATTGGTTCTCAAAAGCTTTTGAAGCAAAATCTTACATGCATGTCAGTGTGTGAATCATCATGTTTTGTCATGTCCACTCACAGAAACAACACACACAAATATATATATATATATATATATATATATATATATAAAAGTGTACATTAAAGCCAGTGCCGATAGTCTGTTTCAGGCTTAAACGCAATCGTCAGGCTATGTGCGTTGTGTTTTGGCTTGACTATATATACTGATCTGTTGTGTATTATTGGTAAACCTTATTCTAACGGTTATCTTGTTGAGTTGTCACGGTTATGTTTGCAATTATTTTATGCGCTGTTGAGTGGAAATAATCGTTGATACAGATGCAGTTTGGTGACTATGTCATGAGGTTACTTTTTAATTTATTATTGAATATTTATTGTTTGTCGTTGGTTATTATTATTACATTTGCTTTTGTTTATGTGCGCGGTCACAGTATCTTAATTTTTTTATCTATTTAATTTATTTACTTATTTATTAGTTTGGATTAATTCGATATTTACATATAGTCTATCCCTGATATTGGACATTTTAACCTATAAATATAGCTTACCTTAAAACTATATATATATATATATATATATATATATATATATATATATATATATTATCCCTCGCCGATAGCACGGCCCGGAGTTTCATGCACAACACAATCTTCAGGTTCTGAGTGTGGAATTAGCGTTGAGTAAATTAAATTCTAACGAAAATATCCTGGTTAACGCAACGTTGGTACAGTTATGTATTATACCTGGAATCACAGGTGTTTTATTCTAAAGAAAATATATCTGTCATTTAAAATTAACGAGATTTGTATATATATGTGAAAAATTATATTAAACATAAAGTGAGCTTACGTGTTCTTTTTTCAATAAAACAAACCATAATTTACATTAAAAATTAATCTGGATCAACGTATTTATGTATACATACACACACGCACACACAAGACCGAGCATGACAAACCCCATCAAATGCATTTGAGATATCTACAGCCACGGCTCTATCTTCGGCGTTATTATTAAGAGCTTGATATAGGTATTCAGTGATGGCCGTAAGCACGTCAGCGGTAGACCGGGTAAAACAGAATCCATATTGTTTGTCGTGAGAGGTAAGATGCATTGATTAAAACTTCAAATATTTACCGAAAAGTGGTAGGAGACTAATGGAGGGGGGCGAAGTTAAAGGGGTCAGAACGTTCTACAGAGTTCTTAAAAACAGGAACTACAGAGCAGGACTTCCAACAAGCTAGAAAACTGGAAGCAGCGAGGCAATAGTTGTAGAGTTTGGAGCGAAGTGGAGCCAATTCGGGAGCATATTTCTTTAGGAAAACGGCTGGGATCCCGTCACCTCCACTTGCCTTATGGGAGTCTAAATTAGAAATGGTGTCCAAGACCAGTGACGGAGTTATGCGCATATCACTCAGTAGAGGCTCAGTTCTAGTGCGGGGATCAAATGAGTTCAGTGTTGAGTTGGAAGAGAATTTCCGAGCAAAGCATTCAACCTTATCTGCTGTAGATGCTAGGAATTCGAATTGATTGAATAGAGGAGGGGTTAAGGATTTGTTTTTGTTCAACACACTCTTACAGAGCCGCCAATAATCTCTACAACCGAACTTTTGAGTTGCTATACTTTGTTTCATTCTATCCACAAACAGTTACTTCGCTTCATTGTGGACACGCTTTGTTATTTTTATACCAATATGTAAGCATCAATTTGTCTTGTTTAAAAAGGTACGGTTATTTAAGTGTTTTAAGATAACTAATTTTTTAAAAAGACATGTGTTACATTTATGTCCTTTCCCGTTGTAACATTTGGCTCTTGCTATAATATCCCAAGTGATAAAAGGTGTATTCGCGCCATTCTTTAATTGATAGAAATATTTAGAGTGCAGTGCAGTTTTTTTTATCTTATATTGCCTTAGGTTATATATATATATATATATATATATATATATATATATATATATATATATATATATATAAGGCTCAAATACTATTATTCCATGGTTATAATTTATTACATTGGAATTAAAATCACGATCCAATTCATCAAACCTACAAAGTTTTTGAATTTCTAGGTTTGTTTCTAGTGTTTGAGTCTTTTATATTATATTCTTGCTCCGCCTTATACATTGAGCTCTACCTGGATTCTATCCTCTTGGAAAAATATATATATATATATATATATATATATATATATATATATATATAATGCTCCTCTACTCGAATCGAATCATTAAATTAAAATTTCCGTTCCGCTTTACTGTTCGACGATAGCGTAGGGGAAGAATCTCTGTCTGATGCCAATTCGGTCGGGTTTAGAGCCCGATTTGAAGCTGTCGGATGTGAAACAGTCTGCCTGTGAATGAATATATATATGTATATATATATATATATATATGCGAGTATATGCTGGTGAGAAGACGCAAAACATATTTTTTTTATAATTCAACTACCAAGTTCTGTTTCTGTAATATTTTCATTGTATTTTTCGAATTTACAAATAAATTTTTGCACATCCAGGTTAAGCTCTACAGAGCTTATGCTTTTTATTCAAATATTTTCGACCGTCATGTCCATTATCAGGAAGTTTATAGTCCCACAGTCATAGAGAAACAAAATTATAAGCTTCATCTTAGCATGTTTAGAAATGCAGCAAATATTCCGACAGTGTTTCAGTAAGAAAAGAGAATATATTAAAATGGTCGGTAAATGTTTAGAGTTCATATATAATCAATACTTTCAATGCTTGTTCGTCTGAATGATTTGTTATAATTTATTCAAACGAAGATGCATTGAAATTGGCTGATCTCCGAGTCCCTCTTGGTTAATATATGAACGGTCTGTTTCATTATATTACGTTTCGTTTTTTATAATGTGAATTTTGATTTGTGTAAAAAGATTCCTTTCCTATTCATTAACAAAACATACCAAATTATGTATTTTCCCAGATTTTTGTATATACAAAGTACATATCATGTACGGTGATACCTAGATCTACCCATAAAATACTTTTTTTTTTAGTACAACGCCGAATATTACGAATAAATCATTGTATGAAAAAAAGACAAAAAGAATACTTCATTTGGCCGACACGCTTAGTCCTCAGATAGTCTTTATCAAGGCAAATGTAATGCTTTTATTTTCAACCAGTATTTATAAACAAAAGTAAAAATGTTACTTTTTCTGAATTTTTAAATTTAAACTAACCTCATATATATTCATCAGGTTAATTGAAAAATCTAGGTAAATTATGGATGTTAATTGATAAAATTTAATAATAATTAATAATAATTAATAATTTAATAGTTTAATTTGTAATAAACGAAATTGAGTAAATATTGTTGAAATTTCTATGTAATTAATTTTTAAATTATTTTAGTGTGGGATACATCTATGCATTATATATTTTAAATAATAGGGGGTTATGAATTTAACAGGGTTTTTTTTTTTTAATTTTTAACTTTTTATAGTGATTTACGTTGGCTTGGAAAAGGAGTAAGTCTTTCAGGAATGGAGATATTTTGGAAAAATCTGGGACGTAAACCATGTGTTGCCTATGTAAAATTTATTTTATTTGATATATACATACATATATATATATATATATATATATAAAAGAAAGAGGTTGTAGTGGTTCCAACGAGAGAAAAGTATGTATATTAAAAAGAAGAGAAGAGAGGTGTCGCAAACGTTTTTGGTTGTAATGTGGATTTATTTAGAAAAAAATATTATGCTTTGTTTTCCATTATTTTACTACACGTGTTTCTGGTCTCGCGACCGTCTTCAGGTAAAAGCGGAGGATTCCACATATTATTAAAAGTAATTAATTTTTTCCTTATGTTTTTCGATGTTAAATATTCTCGATATCAGACATTCTCTGTTTTTGTGTTAGTAATCCGAATAACACAAAAACAGAAAATGTCTCATATGTGGAAATCTCCGCTTTTACCTGAAGACGGTCGCGAGACCAGAAACACGTGTAGTAAAATTATGGAAAACAAAACATAATATTTTTTTCTAAATAAATCCACATTACAACCAAAAACGTTTGCGGCACCTCTCTTCTCTTCTTTTTAATATATATATATATATATATATATATATATATATATATATATATATATATATATTGTATTTATTTTTCAAGCTTCCCACAGACAGGACTTTGACCTAAACAATTCAATTGTTGAACAAAATTATGTAACAGGTTTCTGTGATTGCTCTCCATAAGCAAGCATTATAGGCAGTATATATTATCTCTCAATTTTATGCTTGAAACGAATAAGTTAGCTAGGACAATATCTCAAGAGAATAGATCCAGTGTAAAATATGCGCTTCATAAAGCTACTAAATAGTACAATACTCTTTAATTAGAAAATTTATAGCGCATATCATACGAAACAAAATTACAATTTATGCTTCATAAAAAAGAAGTAATGGAGTAAAAATATTTTCTCTTGCTCCTATCGGGTCACATGAACCCTACAAAACTTTACAGTTTAGACAGTAATTATATTCTACGCGCTCATGCAGGACGTGGGAGAAAATAGCTCACCACGATTTCCTGTCCCTTGTAGCTGTTAGTAAATTTTATCATCTGTAACAACAATACCCCGGCGAAATCAAAGTTATATAAGACCCATATTGTTTATGAATTCAAGTGCTCCATCGGTAACTGCCTTCCCGGCGAAAACAAATTCATTAAGAATTATGTTGGGCATCGTTACTCGCTTATCGAGACGATTGACGTTACATCGCTCTGATCAGAAGCTCCATACGGATCCATTTAATCCAACAGGAAATGAACGAACCACGATATGCAACATACATATCGAGAGCACAAATGTGATAAGGATCTAGAACTGTAAAAAAAACTTCTAAACAATGGAAGCACTTATCATAAAATCTAAACACAACCCTTAACATCATCAACTATGAACACAAACACAATGTAATAGTATATATATATATATATATATATATAATATATATATATATATATATATATATATATATATATGTGTGTGTGTGTGTGTGTGTGTGTGTATGTGAAAATAATAGAAAATAGGAAAGAACTGGTTAGGTAAATAATCCAAAGTTCTTTAGTATTTTTTTTATTATTTAAAAAAAATAGTACTCGATACAAAAGTAGAGCATAAATATAATTATTTATTTAAAAATATGATACGATTATGTAGCGTGTTGGAATCATATTTTTAAATAAATAATTATATATATATATATATATATATATATATATATATATATATATATATATATATATATATATATATATATATACCCAAGTGTAGGATTGGTGTATGCGGAATAAATTTCAATAACCGAAAAATAATATACTTAAAAAGTGCTCAATAAAGACTAGATCAAATATAATTTATTCGAAAATTATAGCATATAATATAAATTATAATATAAATGTGATTTTATAACATATTGATGCTATAATTTTCGAATAATTTATATATATATATATATATATATATATATATATATATATATATATATATATATATATATATATATATATATATATATATATATATATATATATGATAAGGAGTTTTAAGTATGCTATATTTATAGGTAAATGTGCTCACTATTAGAGATAGAACGTATCTAAATGTTAAATACACGGAGGTCAACACCAAGCAGCAACAGTTTATTTCATGCTTGAACGTAATATTCAGACCTAAAATCTCATGGTGACAAGATTGTTTTCCAGTAAGCTGCTGACCTCAGTGTCTAATTTATATACGACGCGATTTAGATCATCTCGGCCATGACGGATTACACCGATTGAGCAAAGCCTGACAGTGACTTTAAGTGCAAATTTCTTCAAAGATGTTCGAAACATTCATATTTATAGTTTCGTATCCTGCGTCCACATTGGTAAGAGAAAAAGGTAATTAGATCCGGTGTGCTTTAGACCATCATGGCTATGAAGTGTCTCACCGATCGAACAAAGCCAAGTAGTGCCCTTTTTAAATAAGATTTCTCAGATATTTCGACCGGTAGACGAAAATAAATAAATATACTGTATAATACATAAACGGAGCGTCTACCCAAATATGGGGATTTACTAAAAATAACATTAAAGTGAACAAATGGCGATCATGTATCTTTCGATACATGACTAACGAGGCAGATTTTTTTCCCGCAGTAGGTTACCATTTCTTTCTGCGATAGACCTGTTGCCATCAAAGGCTATAGAACACGGTCGGTTCTGCTATATACCCATAACTGGGTGGAGAATAAGTGGATTCATACCTTTCCTAAGGGTATTATTTTTAGCACGTAAGTGAATGTAATGGATTCGACTGGAATTCGAACTCGGATCTCCGATTCCTCAATCCTAGCCGCTATCCATTAATTCACCGTTGGATTAATAAATTTAAAAAATGAATTTGTTCTTAGAAATTGCTTTGTTTATGTTAGGATACGAGACTGAGTAGATATGAATGCTTCGAGAATCTTTGAAGGATTTTGCGCTTATATACACACACACACTCACACACGCGCGCGCACACACACACACACACACACATATATATATATATATATATATATATATATATATATATATATATATATATATATATGTATATATATATGTATGTATATATAATTCGATTTAAATAAAACATATTTGAACATAGATATATATGCATACATAGATACTTATTTAACATTTTCTGTGGGTATTTAACCGCATACCCAGAATGTCGTGTTTCAAATAGGTCGGGAGTTTATGCCCATTAGGGACTAGGAACGAATGTTATTCTAACCTCCTCGACACTTCCCCATTTTTGAGATACCTCAATGTACTAAGTATTGGCTCTAACCCATCCCAGAATGTGCCGCATTGGCTGAGGAGCGGCTCAAGCATAGTACAGAATGTTCGGAAAAGTACTGTGCATTTTTCTAATATTTTTTTTATATTTCAAATTTCACCCCAATATGTTTTTTAACAAATATATTTATAAATTTTCATTTATATTCTCCTCCTGTGTTTTATATTGAAGCGCGTCTGTTTAATAAAATATAAGTGCATAGTGACTTTCCGAAGATCCTGCCTATTAACATTTTAAGCAGCCGATTCGGGTAGGCGAGGTTACTGTGCTGATGTGGGATAATTGTTCAGTATCTTGGCTATAACTTTTGGCTATATAAATAGTGTGGATATAGACATAAATACTGCATGGTTATTGTATTTTTCACGCTTAAAGTGATCGTCGGATTATGTGTTGCTTTTCTTTTTTTCTAGGCTCTATATATGAACGACTGGTCGGTTTAAGGAAGAAAATAGAAATAAACACTTTTCTAGGACAATACAACCTCCTAAAGAAAAGAGCAGAACGGGATTCCAAATGTAGACACGAAAGGAAATTCCTATTATGCTACCTAAAACGAGATCACGCCTAAAAAGAAGAAGGAACTAATAATCCATTACCTAAAACTAATTTCGAATACCAACATTTAGAAGTAAAAGTATGCGCAAAATAAAAAGCAAAATAAAAATGAAATAATAAATAAAATAAAATCATGTAAAAAAATATAAATAAATAAAATAAGCATAGCCAGTCAGAACTATAAGCAATCTAAAGCATTAACTCTTAACCGCCCCCCCCCCAAAAAACAGGAAAAACCGTTTACCCTATTCCACAACTAACCATAAGCCACCAAGTGCCTATATATTGAGCCTAAAGAAAGTGGGGCAACACATGGTGTGATGATCACTTAGAGCGTGAAACTGACTGTAACCAAGCAGAGTATTGATTTCTATGTCCACACATACATACACTCACACATCAGACATATATATATATATATATATATATATATATATATATATATATATATATATATATATATATATATGTGTGTGTGTGTGTGTGTGTGTGTGTAAGCAAATATATGGATATAGATCCGATAGTATGAAGAAAAATATACGGAAAAAACAAACAAAAATCCCTATATGCAATTATGCTGTTTTAATGTTAATATAATGTCAACGTCAGACGTTTCGGTCTAATAAGCCATCTTCAGGACATATTCATAAAATATAATTAACATTATCAATATATTATATATTATATTTTATGAATATGTCTTGAAGATTGTTTATTAGACCGAAACGTCCGACGTTGACATTATGTTAACATTAAAACAGCATAATTGCATATAAGGATTTTTGTTTCTTTTTTTTTTCCGTATATTTTTCTTCACACACACACACACACACACATATATATATATATATATATATATATATATATATATATATATATATATATATGTGCGTGTGTGTGTGTGTGTGTGTGTGTGTGTGTGTGTGTGTGTGAGCCGGCACACAAACACATTCAACTTCATTTAAATTTTCATAAGGTTGAAATCATAAAATGCAAATTTTATTGTAAGTTAACCTAATTATGTACAATGATGGATCATATGAAATGCAGTTGAACAAGTCAACTAGAAAAACTGAAAATAAATACAATGTATTTAAATATAAATTAGAAACCTGTCATAATAGATCATTCCATTTTAAATAAATCAACAATGTTTTTCGGCAATTTTTAACATCAACTCTTTTCAAAAGTTGAATAATTTTCGAAAATTAGCACGAGCAAAATAAATTCACGAATTTGGATAAACAAAAAAAAAAAAAAGAGACCAGAGAATCATGTCAAAATTCGCAATTTTTCTTTTTCCTCCTTTAATAGTCAGTTGTGCTTAGTTTAAATTGTAACGTAAATAAATATAAGTAGAAAAAAGCAAATGATAAGATAGCGAGTGTCACAAAGCATTTCCAGGAGCCCCCAATCAGTCTTCACTCCTGGTTGGGAGTAAGGAGTAGTACGCGCCGGCCCGATATAAATATAATATATATATATATATATATATATATATATATATATATATATATATATATATACATACAAGGTGTCCCAAAATAATGTATACACTCTTTTAATATTAATAGTTAACAATACATTTATTTTATATATTGATGAAAATATGCAAAACAGATGGATTGGAAGAAGAGGTACAGTTGAATACCCACGTAGATCACCAGATTTGACACCCTTGGATTTCTTTTTGTGGGGGTTTCTAAAAGACAAAGTTTACAGCAGTAAACTTGAAACAATTGCTGAAACTACAATAGCAATTGAAGAAGAATGTGCTCAAATACCAGAGAAAATGTTACTGGACGTATGTAGATTTATTTCTTCAAGATATGAAAAGTATATTGAACAGAACGGCAACCAGTTTGAGCACTTGATGTGAACTCATCATTATATGAACATTCTACCATTGCCCCAAGCAGCTTTTATCTTATTAAAGTTAATTTTCTATGTTTTTTGTATATTTTGCTCTCAAATTTTTTAAATGTGCATTCTTTCTCTTGTATTAATCTTATTTACAAGTCAAAATACCTAAATTGAATAAGTTATAACGATTCAAAGAATGTATACATTATTTTTGGCACACTGTACAGTGGGGCAGCAGAAATACATTGCACATATACCTTCCAGAAATACCTTCTATATAATAGAAGATAGTGGCAATGGTGTCTTCATATAGCTAACTAGTCTGTTGAAGTTATTTCTGGGTGGTATATGTAGAATGTATTTCTGTTACAGTTTGTATGTATATAATTATGTATTTGGGCAGCAATTCTTCTTTTATACAAGTTTCATTGAAGACGACTGATAAGGCACTACGATTAAGCTTTTATTACATTTCTTGCGTTCGTACAAGTATTTTCTTTTCTGTACATAAAGTATGTAAAAAGTGTCCAAATGATCTGTGAATGCAAGCGATTTCGGCTAATCTTTTAGCCATTAACTATGGTGTTTTATTCATTTTAACTCGTTTTTTTTTATATATCATATATATGCATCGCATATTTGCGCAGCAACCTTTATTTTATATATGTTTCATTGAATGTGACAGATAAGGAATTTTGCTTTAGTAGAAGTGGCGGTTGCATTTAACTGTTTCAACAGTAAAAGGGTGGAACCTAGATGCCAATCTAGTAGCACGCTTAAATTCATGTAGACGGGACTCTAAAGAAAAAAGAGTAGTTGCCATGAAAATATTTGTAGAAAAGACAAAGAAAAGCTACATCACGTCGATGAAAAAGTGACTGAAGTCGAGATGCCACGTCAGGATTGATTACATTGCAGATCCTTTGGAGTTTGTCAAGAACCACGAGATGAATAGTAGGCGCACCAGACCAGATATGGCAACAGTATTCAATGCATGGACGACTGATAGTTTTGGAAATGTGCAAGATGGACTCTGGCGAGAAAAAACATATGGCACGGCTCAGTGACCTAACTTTCCTTGCAGTAGATTCAGTTATCGATTCAATGTAGTCGTTCCACTTCATGCCAAGAAGGCGTAGTGTGCTGCTCTGCAGAAGTCTAGCATAAGCCATGCTGATGGCGGGCAGGACAATTTCTCTATGGTGGTTAACTGAGAGCACTTTCGTTTTGGAGGCATTAAAATTTAAAGCTATTTCCTGTCCCAGTTAATTATAGATTGGAGGTCCTTTTCAAGAGCAGCAGCCAGGTTAACTGTCAACTCTAGATTAAGGCTCTATACTTGGTCTTACCCTGTTTCTGATTTCCATCAATGATCAGCCTGATGTCGTCACCTCCCAAGTAGGCATTTATGCTGATGACACTACCATTTACTCCTGTCTCAACAGCAAACAGTAACTTCGCTTTTTTGAGAACACGCTTGCACTCATTAAGAACAGAGACAAAGGGACATTTGTAGCAACCAGACGTGTCTCTCTGGGTTTTTTTCTTCATTTTAACTGAATTTTCAGATTTTTTTTTTATATATCATATATATGTGCTGAAATATTTGGGCAGCAATCTTTCTTTTATATATGTTTCATTAATGTGACAGGAATTTTATTAAGTGTTTTACTCTGTTTTTCCAAAGTTTGTACACTTGTCCTTTTTGAGAAGAGAAGAGAGTGTTGAAAAGATCCGTCATGATTATTCGCCCAATGATTTCGTTCAATTCACTCCTCGCCCCAAAAATTCAGACAGAAATTGCGAGTTCAATCCCTAGGCCGGACAGTGTAAACGTGAAACAGGACGAGCAATAACTTAGCATCTCTACTCATGACATTGGAACCAGAACAAAGTCCCCCAGGAGATTCAATAAAGACGTCAGTTCGGAACTCCCTGTAGGTTACACGGATCAACATACACCTGATGAACTTTATAAGGCACAATGGCCGAAACATTGTGATAACAACAACAAAGATAAGGACAATAATTCGCGTGTAAATAGGGAGAATAATAACTCTTCATCTCAGAAATTCAGAGAGAAATCTAATTCTGTTGGTTGTATACTAAAATTATACATACATACATATATATATATATATATATATATATATATATGATAGAAATATAATATTTAAACAGACTGTTGCCGCTGGGTGTCAACACCCAGCGGCAACAGTCTGTCAAGTCAAGGGTAATAATCTCATGATAGTCGATTTGTCAGGAAGGTGACTTCCTGATGTTACCGGTCTAGAGGAGGCGATTCCAACGCACGACATCTTTGGAAAGTCCCTGAGAACCATAATACTGGTTGACACAGGTCTTGTCAGGAAAATTTAGTAGACAGAATCCTTGTGGGCCGTCGATAGGTCTGCTAGCACGAAGTCACAAGCCATCATGACCGTGGGTTAGAGTATTTTCAGATTGTTGATCACGCTAGATAAGACGCTCTCTATCCAGAAATTGCAACTAAGGTCTGCTCAGCATAGTTACAGTATAAACCACATGTGGGCTCCGTGGGTGTTGAACAGACACAAATGTTCCTGAGCAAGTGTCTACAGTGGGGATTGACACAAGTGTCCAGCCATTATATATATATATATATATATATATATATATATATATATATATATATATATATATATATATAAAGAAATGGATTACGTCTGACAATTATTTAATATATTTTTGGTTTATACGTTATTTTTTTATAGGTACAATGTATTTAAGTAAATGCTAGGTTTTTAATAAAACAGTATTACATTTATCTACTTGAATGTTCGAGAAATTTCGGAGAAAATGTACGTTGCCCGACAAATATGAGATAACAATATATGTTTTTATATATCAAGAACAGTATTGGGGAAATTGTATGACTAAGAGGAAAAAATTATATATATATATATATATATATATATATATATATATATATATATATATATATATATATATAGCGAGAGATAGATAGATAGGGCATGCACTACGTAACTTTTTCGTTCAATAAACTTTCTGATTTTTCTTGATTTCTCGCAAGTTTCTTTATATTTTGGTTTAAGTTATTCAAAAAAGACTAAAGTCCTTTTTTTTTTGTCGATCGCTTTCAGTTGCCGCCGATAGTCATCATGGCCACCATGGCAAGATTATTAAACGGACAAGTTCCGTAGTCCTTAATGACACATGCCTCAATAATTACATGCCGCCAATATAAATATATATATATATATATATATACATATATATATATATATATATATATATATATATATATATATATATATATATATATATATATATATATATATATATATATATGTATGATGTGCTCGCATTTTCACACATCTGTATTTGTAAGTGTGCTTGCTTGTAAAGCTGATTTAACCTAACCTGCTGGTCTATTGATCTATAAATCCCCACTTTTAATGAATGCATCATCACTCTTACCTAATCAGCTATGTACACCAGCACAAATGCAATGCAGGTGTCCATCTGAGAGTAACTGCTGTTCAATATTGGAAAATACAAATAGAAACTTTCTTTTTCTTTTTCAAAGCATAAAATAATACATGTCAATTGACTATCCAGGATAATTAGATCAACATCTGTCTACACCTATGGCGTCGATTTAATAATGGTTTGCTCAAGGCCCGTCAATAAAATCAACAACAAACTCATTAGTAAAACATGCTCACACATGTTTACATCTACTTTCTTAGCCCATATACTCTCTCTCTCTCTCTCTCTATATATATATATATATATATATATATATATATATGTGTGTGTGTGTGTGTGTGTGTGTGTGTGTGTGTGTGAAGAAATATACTCTTATGTTGTGTTATATATTTATGGGATAAAGTGCTCAATATCAGAGTACAGCGTGTGTAAATATAAATGTGAACATTGAAGTCAACACTTAGAGACGACAGGCTGTTTCATGCTAGACGCATTCGTCAGGTTATGAGTGTTGCTTTTTTTTTTTCTCGGCTATTTATGTATACGGGTCAGTGGTGCATTGTGGGTAGTCTATTTTGGCAGTTATTTTGCTGGAAGTCGTTTATTTGTTTATTTTTTAATTTACGCTAAAATAAAAACAAGCAAAATGATTTAACCCAAATAAATAAATAATCAAATAAACGACTTTTTTTTAAAGTTTTTAAGAATGATATATATCCAAAAACAGATAGTAAATAGTGAAACGCTGCTGAGCATTAAATGGAC
>OZ010593.1:81518303-81525803 GCA_963932145.1 Acanthosepion lycidas | reverse complement strand
ACTTATATTAATCATTCAAACTGAATGTAATTATATATATTAATTACTTAAACCTAGTTTAAAATAACGAAAAATGAGAACACAGAGTAGTCAGTTGCTGAAAACATCCTGAAGAGTGGATTGAGCAATTACTGAAAGGTTCATCTAGGAAACTTTAGAATCAAGGTGTTAAATATAACATCAATCAGCTAAGTGACATATTTCATTTGTATTAATCCTAAGAAAGTAATGGATTTTTTATTAATTAATTGAGCAGATCTTTATTACTGAAACCTTATTTTAAGTGAATACTCGTATCTGAGGCCGGTAGACGAAAATAAATAAATTCACTGTTTAATAAATAAACAGACCGTCTACTGCAATACGAGTAGCCACTAAAAATAACGTTTAAGTAAAAAATAATCTGTCGGATTATTAAATAAGAAATCTATTCCTTTCTTTGCAAATTGCTTTGTTTACGTTAGCATATGGAACTGAGCAGATATGTCTATTTCAAGAATCACAGAAAAATCTTTGTTTAAAGGGACTATTCAACTGCGATTGGTTATCAGCGCACTCTATAGCCGACAAGACAAAGCACATCAGATCTAACGACGGTCTCTCTAAGGGAAACACAGGTTCGAATCCTACCGTAGAGCGCATATTTTTCTCTAAACAAGATTTCTCGAATATTTCTCGAATATTCAGGCCAGTAGATGAAAATAAATAAATATACTGTTTAATAAATAAGCGTTTACTCGAATACGAATATCCGCTAAAAATAATGTTTAAAGTAATTTACATATTTGTTTCTTACATGTTACTTATTGCTATATGCTTAGATGCAATTTGTTTTTAGTTTGAAGCAGACAGGGTTGCATGAGCAAGTATATTTGGCAATGTCGTTATTCCAGTGTCGTTATCATTTATCGGTATATAAACATTTCAGGGGTGAAATAGTGACATTTCTCTCACGGGACAATGATTACAAACGCGTTCACATTTCAAACACACCGTATGTTTTACTGAATTCAAACAACAGGTGCAGACAACGTGGGCTGCGCAGCGTGGTGAGGCCAAGACTCTCTCATTCGTTGTCTCAGTTTAAACCTGCTTTCAACGAAAACAAAAAAAAAACAACCAAAAAAATGTTTGTTATCTTTGCCTCTTTTCATATGCACGCATGCCGCGCACAAAGACCTTCCACATTTCAGCCGTCCACGTTACGTTTTTTTTTTCTAATTACTCATATTTTGCACTAGAAGAAACTTAGTACAATACAGTGTATATCACAATACTTTTAGTAAGTATTATTCAACGGGCATGTTGAATTTAAAGAACAACTTACATCGCACTTCATACCAACTATCTGTTTCATTCGTAATAGGCAAATAGTCGGGCATCTTTAATCCGGCACATGGTCGACCGATAAATCCCATGATCCGCCATGAGTCCGGTTAGCAGCTACCAGGGCAATGCTGCACGTTATGTACAACTTTCCGCAGTAGCTGACAGCAGCAGAGAGTTTTAATGATATCATCTTGCTCATTTCTTATATATATATATAGCTGCATTTCTATCCATCCGGGAAGGTAAGTGCAGTGGAACCCCGGTTCTTGAACGTCTCACATGCCGAACAAATCGGTTTTCGAACAAAAAATTCGAGATGAAAATGCCTCGATTATCGAACAATATTTCGATTCTCGAACAACATTGCCGAACCGAGTTAAACCGTTTTGTATACATTCGTGTGTTGTGTTGTGCTATTTTTTTCTTCCAATTTTATTGTACTGTGACTTTTTTCTCTACATTGATTTCTATTCCAAAATAGTTTCAGTTTGCAAACATTTCGGGTTACAAACGGCCTTCAGGAACGAATTAAATTTGTGTAACGAGGTTCCACTGTATATATTATTCCACTGTATATATATAACAGAGGATCTTTTTGAAACTCGGAAAAGCTGGATTTACATGTTGGTCGTTTGGAGAAAAAGGTCGCGCTGTGTTTGAGGATGGTCACAGATTTTTCAATATTTCCAAAAGTCACCCGTCTCTTACTGGCGTGCATAGAGCAAATTATATATTAAATGTCATCTACTAAAAGTTAAGTTGGTAATGGTGATATTAGCTGTTTCCTTATAAGGAAACATTCGGCCTTCATTATTACTTATTTATTGATACCTCAGTTAAAGTAAACGATTTTAATTATTAACAATCAGTTAATATTAAAAAAAACACTTTGTAAGATTATCGGAAATATGAGATTATTCAGAATAAAACCCTCCTCTTAATAATGATATTCAGAAAGGTGTCCAAGAATATGATATTGAAAAAAAGAATCATAGTTTTGAGAGATCACAGCTTTCCTATAACAATATGGAATATAATGTTTGCCAAAATGTACGCCCAGTTATTAAATAGAAACATTACTTAATCGTAATGGTAAAATTCAGTGGCGGATTTTGCTATTTGTTCTTACGTATGCTTAAGCAACGGGCACCGTTAGCCATGCCTGTGTAAGTATGCTGGGCTTACCTCCTTCAGAACCCAAGTAAGAGGCTTCATAACACAGGACCTCCTTTGTCCTAAATCCGGAGCTGGTAATAATAGCCACTTCACCGTAAGGAAACATTTGGCATTCATTAACCGAACAACCAGTACGCCTTTCGGTTGAAATTTATAAAATCTTAAAATGACTTTTCTGGAAAACAACTTTCTCCAGTCCAGTAGCTGTTATCGCTCTTTCTGGTATTGATGGGGTTTTTCCTTCTAACCTTTTTATTTGAAGTGGTGTGAAATGTTAACATTTTCATTATGTCTTTATTTTCTCTTTGAGTTACATTTTAGTTGTTGCTGCTGTTGGTAGTCATCAAATGATGGGGTTTCTATTATTTGGTACGGTACTTTGTTTGTAAATCTGTAGCGCCAGTCCCCAACGTTCAAAGAGATATAGTGTTTGCCAAGACCCTCAGGTTTCACTCGCTTAAAGCCATTTTTCACCATTAGGCTTGGGAAGCTATTGTATATACCTGAGAGTTTAGGTATTTACGAACAGTTTTGGTGCCATGTATGACAACCATATGAAAGTCTCGATCAAACAAGTCTATTAAAGAATATGAAAACGTTCTTTAAGTAACTGCAAGAAGTTTCGGGTTTTATTCATAATATTTGTGCAAATTACATTTATTTCCTTTTAACAGATACTGCATTCAGTTGAAATTTATAAAATCTTTCTCTTAACCTGCCATGAGCCCTATTTGGGGGGGGATCTGTTAAAATTAAACTCACTACATGTTATTCCTTGTATTTACATTGAATTGCTTACATACATTGCATTTGCAGAGGTATATTTTACAACACTTAGCCTTTAAAGTTGTTATTATTAGCCGTAAGAAGACACTTTTTGTTGTAATTTTACATTTCACGAGTAGAAAAATAATGACTATTTTGAAAAGTATCTTTTTTATTATTTCTAATCAATATTATTTTTTGATGTTTTATACACATATATATTTAATGTTCTAGTTTCTATAAAAACAACAATGGTAACTACTGAAATTAAACATAAGGAATAAATAAACTCCTAAGACACCTGTCTGGGCCAAAAATGCGCATTAAAAAAAATTGGCAGTTAATGGATGAAAACAATTTTAACAAAGACAGTTTTCCTAAGTCAAGTTGCTGTTATGATTTTTCCCAGTACTGATGGAGGTTTCCTTCCTAACCTTTAATTTGAAGTTCTGTGTAATGTCAACATCTTCATTCTGTTGTTATTTTCTCGTCTACTTGCATGTGTTATCCATTTTAGTTGTTACCGTTGTTGGTAGTCTTCAAGTAATAAACCAAACTGTGTGGACAACTCAATATTTCTACGAAAGAAGCGATCCTAAATATTTTACTGTCCGAAGACGGCTGGTTAAAACTTTCTATCTGACCCTGGTTCGAATCTTATTATAGTTTCTATACTAAATAGGTGACCTTCTGATAATGTCGGCCGAGGGAGAGGGCCCCAGCCTGCAGCGTCGTTGGGAAGTACGTGAAAATCATAGCCCAAGCATTGACCCAAGCCTTGTGGGCAAATCTGTTCGGAGGCCAACGATGCTTGTTCTAGAAACAAGTCAGAGTAACTGAGGGTGCGTGGTTACTGGATTGGTTTAAATATATGGCCAAGCCATATTATGCGTCCTCCCTCAGAAACTGCAACTGTGGTACAACAGCATAAACCAGAAGGTGTTCGAGAAAAACACAGATAAGTCTGAGCGGACGCCTGCAACAGGGATTTGCATCCTAGCAAGTGGATATACTTGGAAAAAGAGTAGCAAAAATATATGTCAAGATGAATAAATTAATAACTGAAAATTATTTTACAGAAGAAAATGCCAACATACCCCGAAGGTCAAAACTCTTTCGTATCGCATGCTGTTTTAGCAGAAAAAACAAAGAAATAAAGATTGTCAACGAGGTCATGTAAATGAGCTCTTAACTAATCGTGGTTCAAGTTTCTCTGAGTGAAATGGCGATTAGATAGAAAAATATTCTAATTTATTTCACTGCTCAACGAATAGCAAACCACATAGCAGTCACGGACAGACCCGTTTGGTCTTTCATAAAGAAAATGGCGTTTCCCCAAATTTTGTTTCCTTTTCACTTGTTCACTCACACATTCTCTCATAGATAACGACATACATCAACAAGGAGGATCTTTTCTGTTGATTCACCTCATTTATTTTGGGATGAATAATATTTTGGACCCAAAATATTATCACTCCAAAATAAGAAGAATTTATATTTACTAAAATTCACACCAAATTCCCCCAGAGCGAAGCCATTCCATTGCACCCCAGTTGGGTTCACCTTTGCGATCACCCCAAATGTGGGCGATTCCAGTGCGTTATTTGTAAGTGTGGGGTGAACGTTCGTACTCACCCCGATAAACAAGCTAAAAACAGATTTAAAAAAAAATTAAAATTTTGAAGAATTCCTTGTAAGTACTTTGAATATCATCCGGACTTACGAAATGCAAATGACTCCCTTATTTTTGGCAATTTTTCATTCTGAGTTTTGGAGTTGTTACGAGGCAAGCTAAACAAATTTTGATTTAAAATTTATAATCTCAAAAGAGTGCCAAAAATTTGATAAAAATCAAACATTGATTTAAAATTTATAATTTATTGGGGTGAATTAATATTTGCGATAAGTAACTTTATATTATTTGGGTCGACTTAACTATCCAACAAAAATATACAAGAATGATTAATTACAATGTTTCTTGAATTTTGTAAACTTTTGGTGAAAGTAACGTTTTTATCATTTTAGACAATTGGCGATTTTCACTCAGGAAGATCATACGTGTAAATATCTTTTTCTTTTGGAACAAAAAAAACATTTATAACATTTTTTTCTCTTGTTATTTTCAAATGAATAAATTAGAAATAAATCACAGGCAACGGCATGTGTGAATGCCCAGTCATCAGCGATAATATTATACCAAGAATTCATTTTTTTAATTATAAAAGAATCTTTTCTCCAAAGAAAAAACAAAAAAAGTTCTCTATTTCTAAGATATATGCTTACGCATATGGTCTTCTGTAGTGAATATAACTGAGGTACCTGTACTGATAAATTATCAGTTACCTCCCCATAAAATCTAAGATGTACAAAAAGCACCCTGTGACACCCGTCAGTAGACGAGTAGTCAAAGCTTATACGTTTATTCACTGGTTCTGTTTTTACTACAGTGGCTACTACGAAAAATTACCTTGAATGTTTTTAGTAGGGCGGCCTGGCTTGTGATGAGCCATAGATCATGCTGCCCACTACTGGAAAAAGTTCGCTCATGCTTGCCGTGAACGGTATAACAAACTGCTATAGCAACTGACTTTTCCTGCCGGGGGAGAAAACTTGCGAGAAGATTGCGTGTGTGTACATAAAGACTTGGACTTTGTGAAATGTTATCATGCAATTTTATTTTGCATAACATTTACTTAAAATATAACCCAGAATCATTTCTCAAATCGTTCTCAGAAAACAAGATGAATAAAGCACAAGCATTTACAATATAAATTTAATTTCATTGTCAGGAGTGAATTGTTGTTCCCTACGTCAACATTATAGGATCTTTTCTGTTAATTCATCTCATTAAAAGTTTACAAAATTCAAGAAACATTGTACTGAATCATTGTTGGATATTTTCTGTTAATTCGCTACAAATAATGTAAAGTTACTTATCGTAAATATTAATTTATCTCAGAAAATTATAAATTTTAGATCAATGCTTGTTTGTTTTTCTTTTTTATTACATTTTTGGCACTCTTTTGAGATTATAAATTTTAAATCAAAATTTGTTTAGTTTCCCTCGCAACAACTCCAACCCTCAGAATGAAAAATTACAAAAATCAGGGAGTGATTCACATTTCTTAAGTGCGGATGATAATCGATGAACTTACAAAAACTTTTAAAATTAAAAAAAATGTAAAAAAAATTGTTTTCAGTTTCTTTATCGAGGTGGGCACGAACGTAGAACCCACAATTAGAAATAACGCATGGGGTGATCACAAAGGTCAAACCAATGGGAGTGCAATGGAATCGAGAGAATTTGGCGTGAATTTTAGTAAATATAAATTCTTTTTATTTTGTGGTGAGTAATATTTTGGGTTGAATTAACAGAAAAGATCCAAGTAAAATATTAGTAAGTATTAGAATCGAATATAAAGTTTGGTTCGATTGTCCAGTGCCTGAAATCAAAGAAATTATATCAAGCAATGTAGCAAATGATATTGAAACTTCATACAAAAAAAAAAAAAAAAAAAAAAATTAAAGGCATATGTTCAACTGCAAGGTACTGGGGGTCTGCAATTTTATCAGTTCTTGGTTTCAGTGCAGATTTGAAAATAACGAATTTCAGCTGAAATAACAATAAACAATAAACACAGTAAATAGATTTAAAAAAAAATCTCTGATTCAATTAATTTCTACTTTATATTTTTTTTTTTTTTAGTGTATAATTTTTGGGTGGATTTGTTGTTAATTCATTAAATAAAGATGATTAGTTGGTTGGTCGGAGAATGATGAGGGAATCAACAAAATAAAAAAAAAGAAATAAATGGTTATGATGAAGAAACAATATATAAATGAAACTGAACATAAGCGTTGACAAACATGATAAGATAATGATAGATGAATTGTAATATAAATACATTTCCCTTTCAGGCATTCACACGAATTTGCAAGCAATCATAATTATGTTAGAAATTTAAAAAACAATTTTTAAAAATTACAGTAGCAGACAAGCCAAGCATTGAATAGTACACAATGTTCATTTAAAAGATACATACAGTTTCATCAAATATAGAATACTGAAACATGTTATTCAAATGGAATAAAAAAAGAAGACGGTCAAAATTGAATAGTAAAATATTTAAGATCAACAGTTAGAAATATGACAGAAATAAACACATATAAATCGCATGAAAATTACATAAGAAATAAAAAAAAATAATCGGAGAATAATGTTTCAATAGT
>OZ010593.1:81505803-81513303 GCA_963932145.1 Acanthosepion lycidas | reverse complement strand
CCGATTCACACACCTCGCCATTTTTTGGAACAAAAGAGTTTTATGCACTTTGTTTCTTGTTTAGGATTGAGTTTCCGGTTCCTTTTCTCTTTCTCTTTCACTCCCAGTAGCCTTTTCAGTGGCGTCATCGCCTTTCTTGGGGTGAATTGATTTTTTAAAAAGGTTATTATTATTACTAATACTGTGTTCAAGTTGATGGGTGTGTTGTAGTTTAATGGAAAGCGGCTCAGAATAAGAAATGGATGAACCGAGTTCGAATCTCAGTCGAGCTCGTTACATTCACACGTACAAATACCCTTGGGAAAGACATGAATCCAATTCCCTCTCCCTGTAAATAGAAGAACAAATTCAGTTCTATAACCATGATTGGCCTTATAACCGTGGTTGGCAACCAGACTAGGAGAAGGTCATATTCAAAGCAGCCTGGAGAGATTTGCGCTCCGTCAGGCTATCACTGCTGCTATGGTTGCAGCGTGCGTAATAGGCCTTAATAAGATACGCGATAGTGAAGTTTAAGTTATAGATTATATAACTAATACTATCTTCAATTAATTATTATTATTAATAATGAATTCCAGTTATTAATAATTCTATCTTCAAGTTATTATTGATAGAATTTTCACGTTGTTATTATTAACAATACCACATTCAAGTTATTACTAATAGTACTTTCTTCGTGTTATTATAGGAATAACTATCTTCAAGTTGTTATTGTTATTAATAATACTATTTTTAAGTTATTACTAATTCTATCTCCAAGTTATTATTAATAATCTTGTCTTCAAATAATAATTATTAAAATACTGTCGTGAAGTTATCATTAATAAAATCTTAAAGTTATGATTATTATTAATAATACTATGTTCAAGCTACTATTAATAATAATGTCTTGAAGATATTAATAAATTACTGTTTTCCAGTTATTATTATTACAATCTTCAAGTTTTTATTATTAATAATAGTACTAAGTATTAATAATATTTTAAGTTATCATGTGATCGTTATAAAATTGTGTATGTATTCGCATTTGTGTCTGCATGTGCTGCAATTGCATGCATTTGTGTGCAGTATTTAATGAGTCGGTTGTGGCGTAATATCAAAAGGAGATCATAAAAATCCATTGAAGCCAAACAGATAATTGCATTCACAAAACATTATTCTGCTTTTACGCAAATAAATTGAGTCAAAAGCTCGTCGTTTATAAGCTGTGATTAACTACGGGCAAACATATATCTTCATGCCCTCACATAAAAAAAAAAAATAAATAAAAAAATGGTTGCTAAAAGGACGTTTTTTTTTTCTTGACACTGCTATTATTTTAACTACTTTCACTCCTCGGCAATGTTTAACTGTTAAAAAAGCGATGGTAACATTTTAAGAAAATCTAAACACACGAAAGTGAATTTATATATTTTCTTTTACGGTTTTTGAGATTTGAGGCAACAAAAATAATAAGCACTGTATTTAACCAGATTGTTTAATTAGAGTATATGTTCATTAGAATGCTTATTGGAATGGTTGCAAAATTGCCAGTTTATTCGAACTTTATAAAATGGTAAATAATAAGGATTTCCTTATATTTGGTTCACATGTATTCATAATTTATTAAATGTCTATAAATTTATGAATAAAAACTTTTTTTTCTTTCTTTATAAATTGGTAAATGATAAATATTGTATTACCTTAGTTTTAATACAATTGTATTAGTTTTTAAAATGTTGTAAATATAAAATTATCCTTGTAAATAAAAAATCTAATAAATAATTAATATTTCTGTTGTAAATTTTCAAAAACAAAAAAATGAATAAATTCACCTACTTGATATGTTTAGGTTCTATTAATATTCTAATTGTCGCTTTTTAAAAGAATGAACATTGCCGAGAAGTGAAGGTAGTTAAAATAATAGGTGGTATCAAGGAAAAAAACGCCCGTTTAACACGCTGTTTTTTATTTATTTATTTACTTATTTTTGGTCACGAAAATTAAAGATTTTCGAAATATGCATTTCTATAATTAAAAAAGCGTGGGCAAAGTTGCAGTTGTGTGCATGTCTGGATTGTCAAAGAACGTGCATCAGTGAGTGCGCATGCGTTTTCAAGACAACGAAAATAAAGCAGCATCGTTTACTAAGTGACTGTCACGTAGAAGAAGAGCTTCTTTTTAAATGTTAATTCTGTTTATGGTTTAACATTTTAAAATTTATCAACGATTCTTTTTTTTTATGAGTGATCATAAAAAAAAAGAAGCTGTCTGCTTCTGAGGAACAATACTGCTTTCTTTTCGTTGTTAATTTCAATGTCTTTTCACTTTTTCAAGCAACATTTAAGTTCTGTATCGTCAACAAAGAGACGTTTTTTTATCAAACCAAATTTGAATTCTTGAAGTTTATTTGATTTGCTTAATAACTTCAGACAGGGTGTATGAATCGAATAAAATACTACTACTACTAATAATAATAATAATAACGATAATAAGAAGGATGTAGAGGAGAAGGAGGAGGAGAAGAAAGAAGGAGAAAAAATGTGATTCCGAAAATAATCCTTTGTTAGATGTTCGCATTATATTAAATCTTAACATAAATGGCAGACATAATCGCAATTACGAAAGAGTAAAAACCTGTCAAGTTGCAAATAAAATATTATCAGCGAATTATAAAACGTGAAAATTAATTCCAGCAAACTAAATTCATAAAATAATAAAAAATGAACGTGATAATTGTATTTGTTTGTTAAATGACATATCAACTCCTTATGGGTCATTTAATGCCAAAGTTTCATTTTCTTGATAGCTTTAGCAATTTATCATTTTTTAATATTAATATCTATTGCTGAAATTTTTTACGTTATTAAAATTTATTGCTGGTATTTTTACTATAAAAATGTATTTTTATACTTTCATTGTGCTTTGACCCCAGTTTGTGGGTTCACTATTTGTCCATAGCTGCGACCCTGACAAGTGTTACCAAGCGGTGTTAGGGTGGACCTGGGAACAATGGCAATTAAGGGGCGGTTCCACGCTCCTCAAAACCTCCGATCAGAGACCTTGCTGCCGGGTATATTTTATCGTCATTATATGCTATTCTGGCTATGACAGTCATACCCAGGAATGGTCAATTATTGATCGGTAAAAAACAAAAAAATAGATACAAAAAAATTCGGACACGGTGCGTTCGAACCCGGCTCTCCTGATAACCACACAGCTACTAGTCCATATGGAAAATACTACTAATTCATATACTAAATTATTTTCATTGCAGCACAGAATCACAAACGGCTTCAAGTATCCGGTGTACCTAAGTGTTTCCCTATCTAAGTACTGACAAAGTGTGTCATAGCTTAACTTTGATGACTAGGCAAGAAATGGCCATTTCATTGTGACTTGATCAGAAGAAAGTGTTACAAAATGTGAAGACGAGGGCCAGATTGGTCAGCTAATGATCGCACTGTCTCGTGGGCGTGTTATTCTGACAATGATGGATTGCCTTTGTCTGAGTTTTGGATATAAATCCAAAACGGCGTGAATTCAACAGAAGACCGCAAGAATTCTGAAGTGTCGATACGCATCCCACACAAAGGTTAGCGATGGAAGGACGCTGATCCAAAGTGCAACATGCGTTCCTGTGACATCATTCCTTCCACTGTATCTTAGAATCCAAGCTTCCACCACTCTCTCTTAATAAAACGAATAATAAAAGAAATTGTCCTTTTTCGTTGATACCGTTTTATATAGCAGCGAGGGGGGCCAGAAACGACACAGAAGACAACAAAAAATGAAATTTTCTAATAGGCTTGAGAGTAAATGCTGCGGGCATTGAGTATAAAAGTATAGATTTTATTGTCAGAACTCGAACTCGATCCAGATGAATAAAGTTTCAGCGTATTGTTCTGGAAAAGTTGATAAACCTGGTAAATAGATACATAATTAAAGTAATAGAACATTATTTTTGTATTAAATGACCAAAGCTAATTGTACGTTATTAAGCGAATCTCTAAATGGGTGTGACCACTTTGAAAATAAATCATCTTGATACTAAACATGAGCTGAAGTAAATCCCAAGGCTAAGTTAATGTCGTTTAACTTTTCATCTAAAATGCGTATAACAATGTTTGAGTGTCCGAGTGTTTCCGGTTCGCCAAATTAAATGAATCTATCACTATCAAGGGAATTAACTTGCATCAAGGCTTCCAGTGCCTTTCTCTTTTCTTATCGGCTTAAATAGAAGATGAATAACATCATATGTCACTTCAATATTGATCTTGAAAGATAGGTATAAAAGTTAGTACATTCAGGTTTTGTCTGTTTTATCTTGTTTTTGCTTTTTTTCTGTTTATTTCTTTTTCTTTTTTCTTGTGAGAACTTTTACTGGGTTGGTCAGAAAAGTCCTGACTCACTTAAGAAGCGGAACGAAAAAAGCAAAAGATTATGAAACAGCAGTAACATTAGGTTAAGTCAGCCAGAACGTCCTTACTCATTTGACTACCAGCCTCCGTACGCTGTGGTTGTTCTTTGCTCCTGCTCAGTTTATTCCCCTTTGTGTAGACACCAACTAATAGAAATGCGTTTGAAATAAAGTGGAATCAGAGTTTTGATTCGCTACTGTTACAAGGGAAAACTTTCTTCAAGAGCTGCTGTGAAGAAAATTTGCAATACTAAAGGAGGAACAATCAGTCAATCGAGGGTGTCGAGGTGGTACAGATGTTTCAACACCGGAGAGCTTACCCTTAACGATAAACCACGTTCGGACCGAACATCAACCTTTAACAGCGAGGCTTCAGTGGCAGCATTGAAAATTGAATATTCTGCAAGCAGTTGGGATCTTAACAAAAATCACGGGAATAGTAAAAGATCGCCGAGAATGATGGACTTTATTTTGAAGAATAAATGTTGGTGTTGCTCCATATCATTTTGTTGTTTACTTTCCGCTTCCTAAGTGATTCAGAACTTTCTGGCCAACCTAATAGATAGATATCGATCAAAGATTATCCGGTATAGAAGAAAAAAAATATATCATGAACAATTACTATTAAGAAACTAATTATTCATGATATAATTTTTTCCATCTACGTGCCCGATGAGGAAGGATTTTTAAAAAAATCTTGTTTGGTCTTGTGTTCAGATTTTTGAAAAGGGGTCAAGTCGATAATTTTTTTAACACAGCCTTGTAAACATAATTCATGCTTGTCATAATTAGGACGTTCGTAAGTTTCGTCCTGCCACTACCTCATGAAAAAATGGACTATTCCGTTTTGATCGTGTGGAAAGACGGAAAAGACATATCAGAGACTACTTGGTTTCAGTGAAAAAATAAAAGAACGAAAGAAACAGAAAGAAAGTAAGAGGAAAAAATTACATAGTAAACACGAGCGTTACTCTTTTCCAATATTTTAATAAATAATAGTCTATTCCATTTTGATCACGTGGAAAGATGGGATATATGAGACGCTATCTAATTTCAGTGAGAAAATGAAAGAAAGAAAGAAAGAAAGAAAGAAAGAAAGAAAGAAAGAAAGAAAGAAAGAGAACTTAGAAGTATTTAACGTCTGTTTCAGTGAAATGGGAAAAGTTGTTAATTTCAAATCTTTTCATTTGTGCATACTACTTAAAATAATGACCAGCATTCATATTTTTGATTATTACTGCAATATTTTGTTAGTTGTTAAGCTCAAATATTTAACGATGCGATAGGGAGATTTCTACGGATATTTTATTGCCGCTAAATTCTCCATGAGCTTATTTAATTATTAACTTAAGAATTAAGATTCATCAGAAACTAGGAAAACCGTGTAATTTTTGCGGAATAGTGGATATATAATTCCATTATATAAAAATATATTACTGCTATAATTCTTTTTTCTTTTGATCTTTTAATGAAGAAACAATATGTGATATTAAGTACGAGTGGTCCACAATCAGAATTAAAAGAATTCTTCTGTCTGCCATAAGCATGGTTGATGTTAACCTCCAGGAGAACAACATTTTGCGCCTTCTTGGGATAATAGTTTCCACTTACATTAAGTGGAGTGATTATACTGACTCAGTTGCTAGGTCAAGTGCTAAGGAAGTTGATTCACTGTGGCATGCCGGACAATTTTTTCCGACTGAATCTATCTTGCATAAATCTACCATTTGTACGTGTGTTATATATTGGTCTGATGCTCCTGCTATATATCTTGAGATTCTTGACAAAATTCAAAGAAGGGTCTGCAATGCAATCGATTCAGACCTGGCATCACGACTTTAGTCACATTATCACAGACATTTCATAGCCTTACAATGTTTTAAAATGTCTATAACAGCAATGTTTAAAATACTTAAATTGTAATTAAAAAAAAATTGCATTTATATAAATTAAAGTTACCTCCCTTAAATGAAACATAATAGCTTTAAAAGATAATTTTTAAATTAATTATAACCGAGCGCGTTCATATGTGTTTTTAAATGTAACAGAACTCGTTTCATGCGCACTTACAAAATAATTCACAGGTATTACTTGCATTAATTTTTTCTCTTCGCAACTCACCCATGAAGATGATCTTGGATGGGACTGAAGGTACTTGAGAAAATAAAAGAAATGAAAAAAATACGGTGCCTTCCTTAATAAATTTAATATCAACATGAAGATGTTGATCCGAGAATTCGTGAGGATTAAAATAAAATAGACATAATCTATCCAGATTATTCAACCAAACATGCTTGAAAGAAGATATCCTACCTAAATTTACATATTTATATGCATATATATATATATATATATATATATATATATATATATATATATATATATATATATATATATATGTGTGTGTGTGTGTGTGTGTGTGTGTGTGTGTGTGTGTGTGTATTAATATCATAACAGTGGGGAAGCAAAATTGTTTGTCCGAAAAGAGGTCGTACGAAATAAGATGCTTAACAACTTTAGCATTCATTAGACCCTCTAGTACTTTGCCGAATTATATATATTAAATTGGTGCAAAAATAATGACGTAATAATGTCGTTTTTGACGTATTTTTGTAACGTCAAAAAACGACATTATTACGTCATTATTTTTGCACCAACTTATATATATATATAAATATATATATATATATATATATATATATATATATATATAAATAAATAAATAAATATATATATATATATATATATATATATATATATATATATATATATATTAGCTGTGATACAGCGAAAGAGTCTGTGTGTGGATGTCAATATATATGCTCCTGATGAATTTATTTCGGTTGAGCTCTCTGTGTAGGTACCGTGGGTTTATAAACAGTGACTATTACGGCTAATAATGCAAGACTCTTCGATAAATTGAATAGAGTTCTCTCAGTCACTATAAATAGATACGCTTAAATTAACCTTCTTCCCTGCCGTGGTAGAATCCCGGACTGACGCCAATTCAGTCGGGTTTTAACCCGACGTCTAGCCACACTGATGAGCTGTGACACAGCGAAACAGTCTGTCTGTGGATGACACTATATATATATATATAT
>OZ010593.1:81488303-81500803 GCA_963932145.1 Acanthosepion lycidas | reverse complement strand
TTTGTGGGTTGAAGCGGAAACATATTTTGGATTGTAATGATAATTCCTTTTTGGCGTGTGAATACTGCATTAACAATTTTTGGGGAAAAAAAACTAATGTTTTTTCCAGACCCAAATCCTAGTATTTGGGTCCATATCTGATGTGAGTGGTGGGGATTTGTATGCATAGCTTTCCCAAAGATATTTGCGTGTTAGTGAATGTAACGAACCCGACTGAAATTCGAACTCGTATCTCCAATTTCTTATTCCTAGCCGCTATCCATTAAATCATCCGTACATTCCAAGTATGCAGGTAGTTAGATCATCGCCGGCCATCCCCCAAAATGAGGATGGTTCCTTTTAAGTAGGAACGGCGTGTTCGCGAATTGATTTTAGGTGGGTAGGATCCAGACTCTTCGTTTACAGAATCCAACGGCTTGATGATGTTCAACACGAATTGGTGGGCGATCAGTTCCAGTGAACAGCTTAACGAAGCTTAGATGCAAAGGACGCTTTTAACACACTTTACGGCACCGGCTTCAGCTCTGGCAGATATGTACACACTCATTGATAATAAAAAAATTTTTTAAAAATACTATAGTTACTCAAATTTCAGTTAATACCTTTATCATCTATGTAAATATCTACAAGGATGTTGCTATTTTTTTTTTTTTTTTAATGTTCTTGAAAACGGTTTCGTTACAGAAGTTAAATACTTTTTTTTTTTCTCAAAATTCTGTTTTCGTTCCAAACTATTTTTTATTACCCACGCACAAAGCAAAGCAGAAAGCATGAAATTATACACCTGTAATTCCCTGACTGGTCTGATAATTTCGGTTCAACTTTCAAAATATGCTACTCGAAAATGTCTATTTGCTTATCAGTCTGAAAGACTTCGTCTTTTTTTTCCCTTTCATCTTTTGCTATTTCAAGTTTATTTTTTCCAACGTTCTGATCCTCAACATGGCCTATTAATCTTCTTCGCCTGACTAACAGAAATACAAAGCATAGGTGTTTGTTTTTAAATGCATCGTTATCAACTGCACTTAGTTTTAAAAAACGATTCTACCTGAATAAAAACGAAAAGTTTTCTCATTTTTTATATATATATATAATTTCACTCTAGGCAAGGCAATAAAGCTGCTAAAACGAAAGATTTTACTGACTGTTAGAGATCATGAGATAAAAAAAAAACACTATTAAAGAAAGATAACAATCAAATAACAAGAATTAAAAGAGTAGTGTTATGAATAATCAAGAGTGGTCTCCCCTTGCTTTGTAACTCTCCTCTTTGAAAGGGCTATTTCTGTTTACTAGGACCATAAAAGGACACTATACGCAAACCTTGTATTCTCAGTTAAATAAATTTTTCTTAAAGTCTACACCTGCGTACTTTTGTCATTACAATTAGATAACGATTGACGTTGCATTTAATTTTTTAACGATCAAATTTTTATTCGATACCAGATTGTCAACTATTATTAATTATTAATTTCCATTTCTGACATCTTAATATTTTATCTTTATTTACCAACTCGTAATATGATCTTGATTTTTTTTATTAAATATGTAAGATAGATTCGTGCAAGGCAATTTTTCTCGGCAGAATCTATCTTACATATTTTCACATTTGCATTTAAATTATTGAAGATCAATGTTGACTGAAAAACAAGAAACCGGAAGAAAGTTCCACAGACCAGAAAGTTCGATAGAAGAAACTATTAGCATAGAACTTACGGTTACATCTAGCCATTTTAACTGTAAAATGATGAGACTTTGCTACCAATCTAGTACTGCGCCTGAATTCATAAAGTCTAGGTACCATAGAGGAAAGAAATATGTATTTTGAAAATTCGAAAGTGTGACACAAGGCTAAAAGTTGGGGTAGGAGAAAGCTGGTCTTCAATCTGTCTTTTCTTTAACATATCTAGCCACAAATTACTGACCCAAACATACCATAGTATTTCTTAACCAAAACAACACATTCTTAACGGCCACCATAATACCTTAGAGTCTCTATGAATTCTTAACTAGTTCCGATATGTACAAATTGTCTGTACTGTTGGGGAATAAAAATCATAATCTACCATAGAGGAATGTTCATTAGAACAATTACCATGAAAGTATTTATAGAAAATGCACAGGGAAGCTACATTTCCGCGCTGGGACTGAAGCCGAAATGCTACGTCAGTAACATTGCAGATTCTTCAACTACAGATAAAATGTATTATTGTTATTTTACTATAAAGTATTTTGCTGGTCACTTTACTACAAATAGGTACTGTTGGTATTTTAATATATATAAAAATTCTATTCAAAAACAAAACTGCTCTCTATTAATCACCACAGAGATCCTTCCCTGCCCCCATTAGAATGTCTGACGCTCAACTTCTCGAGAGCACCTCTCTGCGGCTGCTCGGTCTCACGTTGACTGCTGACCTGAGATGGAACAAATACATTGAGTCAATTGCTTCGCAAGGAGAGTTGGCTCCCTGTGCCGCGCCAGGAAATTTTTCTCGCCGGAATCGATCCTTCAAATCTACAAATCAACAGTTCGCCCTTGCATGGAGTATTGCTGCCATATATGATCTGGAGCCCCTTCTGTTTGCCTCGGGGTTCTTGATAAGATCCAGAGGCGGATATGCAATATAATTGGCCCTGATATGGGATCTCGTCTACAGACGCTCTCTCACAGACGCGCCGTCGCCACTCTCTGTCTTTTTACAAATACTTTCACAGTAAGTGCTCCGAGGAGCTGAATTCGCTGGTTCCCAGACTTCATGAATTCAAGCGCCTTACGAGACCGGCATCCCGCTCTCACCCTTTCACTGTTGAAACTATTAAATGTAGCCGTCTCTTCTATTAGGTTGGTGCAAAAAATAATGACGTAATAATGTCGTTTTTTGACGTATTTTTAACGTCAAAAAACGACATTATTACGTCATTATTTGTGCACCAATCTAATACTCCGATAGCTTCATATCTCGCACCTCTCGCCTGTGGAACTCCCTTTCCTATTCCAGTTTCCCTGAGAACTATAATCTCCAACTATTCAAATGTAATGTCAATCGACATCTCCAGTTGCCTTGATCTATCCACTATCCTTCTCCTCATCCTTTCCTCTATCACTCCTATCTGATCTTGCTCCAAATCTTCTGTAACCCCTTGCGTCCTAGTGGCTTCCCGCCTTGCTTGGGGTGAAACGCTTAAAAAAAATGTGTATTGCTGGTATTTTTACTATAAAAATGTATTTTTGTACTTTCATAGCGTTTTGTTTGAAGTTTCATTATTTACCTATAGCTGAGACCCTAAAAAGTGCCACCACTCCAGGTCAGGGTTGACCTGGGAACAACAGCAATTCAGAGGTTGTTCCATGCTTAAAACCTCCAATCTCCCGATGTGAAACCTTGCTGCCGGATATAGTTTATCGTCATACTATACGCGTTCGGATTTCACAAGTTCCTGGCTAAGAAATCCATTAAGAAAAAAAAAAAATCCTTCCGCCTTATTCCCCAGAATTAAGCCCTATGATCTGGGGTTATTTTCAAGATAGAAAAATACTCTGAAAGGCTCATTGCCAACATCCTTTGGAGCTAGCAACATATGACTACCCCACTGAAAGTCGTTCCGTAAAACTTCAAATATAATTTCCAACAATAGCTCTATCGTCTCAGGACATTTATAGCTTCTCAAGGGAAGTAGGTTGAAGCTGACAGCAGCCAATGGTGGCCAGGCAGAAAAATAACTTCGCTTTCAAAGGTATATCTACCCGGATTCCCCACGAAGGTAAGATGTAACCAAAGATCGCTTTAACATGGGGAGTGCTGTACGCATAAGTATGTATATAGACGAAGTACAATATTTCCCAATCGCCCTGACAACTATCACGTTGGCATCGATATTAAACCGACCCTTGGTCTCTTACTGCATTGAGGAAAGTGCTGTGTACAGGGTTGGAATATCCAGGAGCGAGTAAGTTCTCCCATCTAAAATAAAGTGAAACGCTACTTTAATTTCACAGGGTCACTACAGAAATTAAATTTTCGTACAAATTAAATCCTTTTTAGTTGTTTGCCATAAGTCAATAAAATTATCCCCCTTCCCTTGTAAAAAAGTTATCAAATATCACATTATATATATATATATATATATATATATATATATATATATATATATATATATATATATAAGTGAACATAGAAGTCAACACTTAGTGGCTTGACTGTCGCCTGTAAGTGTCGGCTTCTATGTTCACTTTTATATTTACACATGCTCTATCTCTGATATTGAGCACTTTACCCCATAAATATAGCACATCTTAAGACATATATATATATATATATATATATATATATATATATATATATATATATATATATATATATATATATATGAAGAAAAATATACGAAAAAAACAAACAAAAATCCTTATATGCAATTATGCTGTTTTAATGTTAATATAATGTCAACGTCGGACGTTTCGGTCTAATAATTCATCTTCACAGCGTCGCCCACGTGACGACAACGTGACCATGTTTAAACGGAACGCTGATCTTATAAAACTTTCAGTTATCTGTTTGGATAAGTTTTGTCCAACGTCATTGTCATGTTGAATTGATAATGTTAATTATATTTTATGAATATGTCCTAAAGATGGTTTATTAGGCCGAAACTTTTCTTCATACTGTCGGATCTATATCCATATATTTGCTTATATATATATATATATATATATATATATATATATATATATATATATATATAACATTAATAAACTTATAAATGTAAGCAGCTATACTCGTCCGGCAAAACCTTAGGTGTTTTAGCTCGTGAATTAACAAACTAATTCCCAAGGGGAATAAAGGGTAAAGAACCCAGAACATGTATTTCCGGCGAAAACAATCGTCCAGAATCTAAGTTCAGAGTCGAAAGAAAAAACCTCCGACACGAGTAAAGTAAAATAACTAAACAAAGTGCTCAATACGCTAAGTAGAGCAAAATAAGGCTCTTTAGGTTTATTTACTTACTTACTTATTTATATATATATATATATATATATATATATATATATCAGTGTAACACGGATATAAGAGAAACCCGGATATAAGAGAGATTTTCTCTGGTCCCAAATTAGAGCCATACTTACCTAAACAAAATAGACCAAACCCGGATATAAGAGAAACCCGGATATAAGAGATCTATTCTCCGGTCCCCACAACTCTCTTATATCCGGGTTACACTGTATAAACCTAGTGAGCCTGAATCACCTAACGGATCTTCATGATATATATATATATATATATATGAGGAGAGAGAGAGAGACAGACAGACAGACAGACAGAGAGAGAGACAGAGACAGAGATAGAGATAGAGACTATGTATTTAACCATAGTACTAGACTGGCGACGACGTCTCATTGAATTATAGTTGAGTTGGCAAATTTAATCGCAAGTTCAATGTTAATAGTTTTTTTTCTCTCTCCCTTTTCCATGCTTTCCGGCCAACTTTGATCGTCAAAAATTTAAATGCAATGTCAATCGTTATCTTCTGTCATCCTGAATGCTTTTCTATTGTTCTCGCTCCTTCATAAGGTTTCCATTTTCTATTTCTTCCACACCCAGTAATCCCTTGGCCCTTAGTGCATCTACTGTCTTGTTTAGGGTGAATTCGATTAATATATTGTCTTTTTACAGAAATACTTTTATACACACATTCGTATCCTCTCTCTCACGCACACACATGTATAAAAGTGTTTCGGTAAAAAGACATTGGAAAAGACAAATGAAGACAATGATTAAAGACAAGAGGATAACTTTTCTTTACCTCTGATGGACTTTATCAAGTCAAATCTAAGGGTTTTATTTTCCAAAAACGTATTTATAAACACAAGAAAATATTTTATTTACAATTTCTTTTAATTTGAGAACGCTCATAAATATTCTTCACGATAGTCTTGAACATCGAGGGAAATTATGGAAGATGCTAAGGGATATAATTTTATGCCTAATAAATAAAAATGAGTAGATGTTTTTATTGTTGGTGTTGAATTTTTCACCTTATTTATATTTATTTACTCTTTTTTTTTTATCAATGCAGATATTATTTATTAATTTATTTTAATTACATAATTTATTTATGTGCTTATTTATTTTAACTAATAGGTTTGTTTGAACCATTTAGTTATAATTTAAAAAATTATAGTCATGTATGTTGGCTTGGGAAGGGAGTAGTTCTTTTAAAAATGGAGATGTTTTTAAAAATTCACGGCGCATATTTACGTTTTGAAAAAATTTTATAGTGGCACTCTCATGAACTTTCCGGGTAAGTCAGTTATTTTCGTTTTTAATAAGTGTGGCATTCTTTAGAACGAAGATGTGGTTGAATTTATTTCTATGTATGTTGTAACTTAGGGAAGGTTACTGAATAGAATAATCCAAAGAAGGTTGGTAAGAAACGATAAAAAATATATAATAATTATATAATAATTATATAAATCATATAAGATTCGCCAGCGGCGCGTGGAAGCAGTCAACTGCTAGAAGTGAGTCAAGTGAATTCCACAATGAATCTCCAACTGCAGGATATTTATCAACCGCCCCACGCGTTCACATGTGGCACAAGGTCGAAATTAATGTGTAGACTCTGCCAAAAATTCCACGTAGACCCCGTATAAAACGGGATTGGGTAGCTGTTTCCCGAGACGAGACACCGCCCTTCAACATAGCCTCGTTTGGGGATTCTCTCTGCTTTGAGGCAGAGAGTTTGGCCAGCACATCTGGAGACGAATCTCCAACTGCAAGGTATCTACCAACCGCTCCACGCGGTCAGATGTGGCAAAAGGCCAAATTAAATGTGGGGTATCCGATCCCATTGGGCTCGGCCAAAAATTCCCTGTAGACCGCGTATAAAACGGGGTCAGGTAGCTTTTTTCCGAGACGAGACTCTGCCCTTCGATATGCCTCGTATGCGGAGGCAGAGAGTTTGTCCAGCACAGCTAGAGACGAATCTCCGACTGAAGGATGTTTGCCTACCGCTCCACGCGGTCAGATGTGGCATAAGACCGAATTTAACGTGGGACATCCGAGCCCGTAGGCTCGGGGAAAATTCCCCGTAGATCCCGTAAAAAACGGGGTCGGGTAGCTGTCTACCACCCCAGACGAAACTCTGCCCTTCGGTATAGCCTCGTCTGGGTTCCTCGCTGTCCGAAGTCAGAGAGTTCGACTAGCTTAGCTGGATACGAATCTCCAACTAAAGACCAACATACAGTATTTACTACTTTATTTATGCGAATGTGGACATACCTATATCGTTCGTAGGTATGCTACAACAATGTATGACTAGCGTATTTGACAAATTGTCATTAAGATCCTTTTTTGTGATCATAAATACATTGGTCCAAATTTCTGCGATTTTCTCTAATATATTTTAAGGAACAATTGTGACGGCTTATTTTATATCTACCTACTTCAGAATTATTATTGTTATGTATATTTTTGGTTCTTCTCATATCTAAAATAGCCTTGTATGTGGTTGTATTTTGATATTGCTAAAGTTGGACAAATTATTTTGGATAAATGTTAAAGAGTTTGTACGTAATACGTAATATTATATATCAGTTTTTATCTAATTTATTCTCATCGTTGCTGTTGATATTATTATTAATAACGTTGAACCAGCAATATATTTTACTTTTGAATATGACACTAACATTCAAGCCTTCCTAGATATCACGCTACACAGAACCAATAACGACATTCAATTAAACGCTAACAGAATATCTACCAACAAGAATGACCTCATAAATTATGATTATTACCACTGCAGCAGAATAAAATCTGGAATAATTATAGGAATCTATTTAAGAGCACTAACAATCTGCAAACCACAATATTTACCAGAAGAGAACATATACACAGAAAACACATTTAAAACCTCCAGTATCCTCATTATTTCATTCACAACGCTAAGAAAAAGGCATACAAAATATACAACCACAAGAAAGATAATGGCATCTATAACAAGAACAACAAAGTAGATAAAAACAGACATACTGACTACTGACTCCTTAACATCTGTTATCTAAAACAATATGTCCTATCTTAACAATATCAAAGAAATTACAACCACATCCAAAGCTATTATGGATAAGATCAGAACCCAAAATGTCTATTGAGAAGTATGAATTAGTCATACATAGAAATAAATTCAACCACAACTTTGATCTAAAAGATGTCACATAAAAAGATAAAAAATAAAATAATTTACTGGGACAAAAAGTTTTTGACAGGGAACCAATATTTCTTACCAAAACGTAAACCTGTGCGGCAGATTTTTTTTCAAATATATCCTTTCTTAAAAGGTTATATATAAAGCCAACATAACTAAAAAAAATTAAATTAAAAAAAAAAACGATTAAATCAAAAGATTCTATTATTTAAAATAAATACATAAATGATTTATCAAATTAAAATAATGAAAAATAATTACATTAATAAAAAAAAAGTTAATAAATAAATATAAACAAATAAGAGAAAAAACAAAGAATATTTATGAGCGTTCTAAAATTAAAAAAAAAAAATAACGTTATTTTTACCTGTGTTTACAAATATATATTTTGCAAAATAAAACGCTACACATTAGTCTTGATAACGTCCATCAGAGAATGAAAAATATAAGTAATGAAAAATTTTCATTTTGTCTTTATTTATATATATATATATGTCTGACTGATATCAAATCTGTCGGGTTTTTATCCCAGCTTGAAGCAATCGGACGTCTAGCCTCATTGAGGAGCTGTGATACAGCGAAACAGTCTGTCTGTCTGTGTGTATATATATATATATATATATATATATATATATATATATATATATATTGAGTGAGTGAGTGAGAGAGAGAGAGAGGGAGAGAGGGAGAGAGAGAGAGAAATTCCTGATAAAAATCCAAGGAAGAATCAGTAATATTATTGGTCGTGACCTGGTGTCCCGCCTTCAGCCACGGGCATAAAGTTGCTTCCCTGTGGCTTTTCTATAAATACTTTTATGGGATTGAGCACTTTGCTACGGTACATAGACTTAATGAATTTAAGCGCAGTACTATAGATTACCGGCATGGTCTCATCAATTTACAGTTGCCATTGCTAGATGCAACTATATGTTCTACGCTAACAGCTTCTTTTCTCGCACTTCTCACTTATGGAACTCTCTTCCGGCTCTATGCTTTCCAACCAACCTTGATCTTCAAAAATTGAAATACAATATCAATCGTTATCTACTGTCTTCCCGATTACTCTTCTATATAGTATATTTTTTAAGGAATTTTTTTTAAAAAAAAGTGTTACCTCTTTTCTTTTCTTCTTAACTTTCGGAAAAATTAAATTTCCTTAAAAATCATTTAATCACCAGTTACTTAATATCGCCTGAAGAAGTACAATCATAGTATTGAAATATGAAAGCTTTTGCGTAGCGATTTCAAAATGTTTTTATTATAATCTCTTATAATAAAATAAAAATATAATAAAATAAAAATATAATAAAAATAAAGAATTCGTGGATTTACCAAATTACAAAATTTATATAAAAAATTCTCATTTGAAATATTTGAACTTTAGCGTTGCGACTTGCACGTTCCAATATTATATAACCGTTAATAAATAACTAATTCATAAAAAATACATCTTTCGGTCTACAACACATTTATTTCATCTTCAAGTTTTGATTTTTAAGGAAAAAAAAATACGGCCTGATGATGAGGACATGAATTCTTTGAAAGTACTTGCTTCTATAAAAAATACACAGATCCATCTGACAACAATTTTATGCATAAAGATCGCAACATTCAGTGGATTGTTAGTTGTTTAATGCTTATATTAAGTCTATTAGCGAAGAGATTTTGCCATTAATCGCATTAATATTGTTTATTGATTCAATGTATGATTATCTCTTTATAAAACACACACACACACACACACACACACACACACACACATACATATATATATATATATATATATATATATATATATATATATATATGTTACAATGAATCATTCATACAAAAATTATATTAGTAAAGTTAATGATATAAAATGGCGAAAACTCTTCGCAAAGAAAATTTTAAAGTTGCATTAACCTGCGAACCACTCGATGAATGTTATGATCCTTGTTTTTAATAACTACAAGCTGTATAAGGTCTTTTTTTTAATCTGCTAGTACTTTCAACTGTACATACAGTCATCCTCGGGCATGGAAATTATTTTGTTTTTAGTAAATATTAATATAAGTTTGCAATGCTTATCGGAGGTTGACTCACAGTTTTATGATTTCACCGTAAAATATTTTTTCGGAGTTTTTTATCCGAGTCCCAATGAGTGAAAAATCACGAAACTCCGCGTCGACCACCGGTAAGGATTCTGAACTTTTATTCCTTCTGAATCGGTAAAACAAACAAACACACACACACACACACACACACATATATATATATATATATATATATATATATATATATGTATATATACATATATAATAATTTTAGCGTTCTTAACCCTAGAACACTAACCATCAATTAAAGTTACACCACTACTAACCATGGGTATAACATACCCGATTTTGAAAAAAAAAAAATGACATATAAATCTTTATTTGAAATATTTTACATGCAGGTATTTCAAACTTTGTACTTTGAGTTAACATTAATGGGAACTGAAAAACATATTATTTAGGTAAGAAAATCAGGTACTGAAAATTGTAATTAAAAATAGGAAAATTTGAGCTGGGTACTATATGCCCATGGTTAGTGTTCTAGGGTTAAATTTAAACATTTTGAAAACCTGGCTTTACTTCATAAATGCATGTTGCAATATAAAATCGTTACGCTTACCTCGAAATGGTCGATTAGAGGACGAAACGCGTCGTGAGAACAAAAGTTTTCCTTCCATCTTCATAAATATTTTCTTTTTATTTATATCTGCATTTTTACACACTCGTACACACACGCGCGCGCACACACACACACACATATAATGATAAATTAATAAGATATCTTAAAAAATTCATATCGTTTATGATTTATTTCATAAATATTGTTCCAATCGTCTCTTCAGAAGAGAAGAATATAACAATATTCATGAAATAAATTATAAATAATATGGATTTTCAAGGTGTTTTCTTAATTTATCATTATATATTGCTCTGTAACTTACATTGAGATTTCATTGGTTTAAAGTCCTCTTTGGAATAATCCCGACAAATTAAAAAGTTGTGATAGTCAAACTTTATAGTATGTTGAACAGATGCCTCTACAAAATGACTAGCGTTTTTCACTGTGGAGATTTCAAATACTTCTCGGAATCATTCTACCAATAAATGAAAACCGTTTTGTTTTTCAATTGTGGAAATTAAAGTGTTGAGTACTACCTCATAAATGTAGATGGATAGATGCGGAGACAATGAGATAGATAGATAGATAGATAGATAGATAGATAGATAGATAGATAGATAGATGTGGAAACAATGAGATAGATAGATAGATAGATAGATAGATAGATAGATAGATAGATAGATAGATGTGGAAACAATGAGATAGATAGATAGATAGATAGATAGATAGATAGATGTGGAGACAATGAGATAGATAGATACCGTATATTCTTGTGTATAATACGAATTGATTGTAATATAACCTCATGATTCTGCTACGTTTTCTAAAAGCAGGAAATAAATTACTTGAGTATAATATTATCCCTTAGAATTAGAATTAGAACAGCCAACTCTATGTTAATTTCTTTTTAAATAGTTGTAGCATATTATCCATTAATCTCTCAATTTCGTACATATATTTCAATAAAATATTTAATTTTTACACGATATTGAAAATAGAAATAACATTGCGTATTTCAAACCTTATTTTAGGGGAAAGCTACCTTGTAACATTAATGTTATCAAAACATAATAAATCTTGTGCATTCTCCTTGTTAATATTTTAATCAATTTCCGTGAGCTTCGTGTCTTTCATATAAAAGTCATTAAATGAAGCCGATTCCCAAAGAACAAATATTGCCGACATATCAATTACCATTTGTAAACAATTATTACCAACATCTGTCTACTTTGTGTTTTATTGTCTATAGTGCTAAACAGAGTAAAACTTTCTGAAAACGTATTCTTGTTTATAATACGATAGATAGATAGAAACAATTGCTCACATCCTAAGAATGAATAGATAGATAGATAGACAGAAACAATTGCTCACATCCTAAGAATGAATAGATAGATAGATAGACAGAAACAATTGCTCACATCCTAAGAATGAATAGATAGATAGATAGACAGAAACAATTGCTCACATCTAATAATGAATAGATAGATAGATAGATAGATAGATATTAGGTTGGTGCAAAATAATGACGTAATAATGTCGTTTTTTGACGTATTTTTTAACGTCAAAAAACGACGTTATTACGTCATTATTTTTGCACCAATCTAATAGATAGATAGATAGATAGATAGAAAGAAACAGTT
>OZ010593.1:81473303-81483303 GCA_963932145.1 Acanthosepion lycidas | reverse complement strand
ATGTGTTTAACAAAACGGAACCCGGATATGATGGCTAAACTGTTCACATCAAAGTGGGAATATTTCTAAGCAAAAAGAAGTGAGAATGTTTCTGCGTATGTTAGTCGTGTTTAAACGTAAAAAAAAATGATACGTGTTGGTGAGGAATTCGAAGTCTAAAAGAAATATAAACATCTTTTGTAAAATGTTCACGAGAAAACTATACCACAAGCAAATGAGCGCATGCGTTTATAAATAGTCTTCTTAATGAAAATGTCGGTGTTAGCTCCTCCTTAATTTCCAAATTGTCACTAGGGGTCATTCTCCCTGTACTATAAATACTGGGCGGCTTCTTACCTCGTTCTCTTTTTCATTTCTTCATTTCAACGACTACAATGTAAGCTCTCTTAGAAAATCCGCGTCTTCCCATTTGTGGGAGACGCCATGAACATTACACACACATACACGTACGTACGATCATTCACCAAAGAACAGACACAAATGTTCACACACACACACACACACACAATATTATTGTCTATGTCCATTGTAAAATTGTTTTGTTTAATACATATATTTGTTATATATATATATATATATATATATATATATATATATATATATATATATATATATCGGTCTTGTTTGTGATCTTTATCTTCAGTATGACTTAATTCAAGTCCGGCCATTTTATTGTAGTTGGACCTTTTAATATTCTACCAGGAGTTTCACACGTGTTTCCAATACCACAACACACAAACACACACGGTACACAACAAGCGTTAAGTCGCGTGAGCCATAAACATCTTTTGTAAAATGTTCACGAGAAAACTATACCACCGACAGGATTCGAACCTGTATCCTATTCAGGCCAGTAAATCTTTAATACTGTTTATTATAAACAGAGCATTTACTTAAATATTTGCATCTATAAGAAGAACGTATAAACATAAAAAATGTCTATAATTTTTTCTGAAGTATTTGATATTTAAATATAAGATGGTAATTCTGAAGAAAATTCCTATTAGAAGAACCAGTGAAAATTCTAGTTTGAATTCTTACGAAAAGAAAACGTACTTTCTTTACTCGATGGTCTTCTAGTTTAGTAGATGCGTGTAGAAAATACAACTCAAGTTTCTTTGTTTTTGAATGAGAAATCTCTCTTTATATTAGGATTTATAATGCAGGATGAAGGGAAAGTGAGGCCGAACAAGGGTTCGGTTGGGTGATTCGTTTTCTACGGCTTATCAACCCTTTCCATGTTATTTAAAGCCAGAAAATGTTTTTAGATTGTAAGAACTTTTTTGAAGATAATAATGATTTAGGGATACAAGTCTTATTAATTAACCAGTAGCTGGGGGAAAAAGGAGGATCCATACCTTTTCCAAGGGTATTTGCGACTAGATGAATATAACGAACCCAACGGGAATTGGAACTCGGCTCTCTGATTAACAATTCCGAGCCATTATCCATTTTTCCACCTGATTATCCAAACATACAGCACCTAATATACGCAAGCAGTCATCTATCTAGATAATGACCAGGCAGAATAAAAGATCGAGGTTTTCGTTCTGTAATAGTCTGTGCTTTTGAAGTATTAATATGAAAACAGGAATGTAGAATTTGCATTATTTCGATTGTTCGGACTGTTGTCCTCATCGCTGTTGTCATATTCACGGCGTTTCGGACGTTACACGACCCGGCCTTCTTCATGTGATCGGAATTTCGAACAAAACCCTTTATTTCGTCCACCACGGTAGATTGTTCAATTATATTACTGAGATCCGGAAGAGGCATGGTACGTGGAACTAGAACAATCTTCATCGGTGAACGAAATAAAGCGTTCGGTTCGAAATTCCAATCACCTGAAGAAGGCTGGAGTGTACAACGTGAATATGGCAACGAAGATGAAGACATCAGTTCGACAATGGAAATAGGGTAAATAATTACAATACCTCATCTCAGAAATATAGACAGATCATGAAGAAGGCCAGAGCGTATAACTGCAGGGAAGTCTTGAATATGGCAATGAAGATGAGGACAACAGTCCGAACAATGTAAATAGTGTAAATAATTACAATACCTCATCTCAGAAATACAGACAGATCATGAAGAAGGCCGGAGCGTATAACTGCCAAAAAGTCTTGAATATGGCAATGAAGATGAGGACAACAGTCCGAACAATGCAAACAGTGCAAATAATCACAATACCTCATCTCAGAATTATAGACAGATAAAGAATGGCGAAGCATATTAATTGATAGACTTTTGCTATTTCATGTTGTTTCTTTTAGGTTATTATTCTAGAGACAATTAAAAGTTTTTAACAGGAGCAACGTTGTCGCCTGCATATTCGATGTGTAATTTGAACAGTGGAAGTGTTACTTGATTGGAGGCGAAATAGTGTGAAAAGTCCATTAGCAAGACGATACTTGATATCGACACCAGGATTTTCCGTCGATAGTTCAAAGAACATCACGTGAATGCGAAGCAAAACAGGATGCATTGATATTTAAGTCCGTAGGTAATGGAATTCATTTGGTGAAATACCAAAAACCGAAACGACTTTTTTCATATAATTCTTTTGTTGTTAAAAAACACATTATGACCATTATGATCAACATAGTTTCGAGACAACTTATTTTTTTAATCGAGTTCACCCTAAGCAAGGCATTAAAGCCATTGAGGCGCAAGGAGGTTACTAAGTGGGAAAAAAATTAGAGGCAGAAATATTACTAAGGAGCAAGAACAAAAGAAGATTAATCAGGTGGACAGTAGATAGCTATTGGCATTGGATTTAAATTTTTGCAGATTAAATTTGGTTAGAAAGTATGGATCCGAAAGAAAGTTCCACAAAGGTGAAGTGTGAGAATAGAAACTGTTAGCATAGAATTTACTGTTACATCTAACCAGCACAACTGTAAAGTGATGAGATCTCGACCGCAGTCTAGTACTGCACTTAAATTCAAAATGTCTAGGTAACATAACTAAGATATCATCCGAACAATTACCATGAAAATATTTATAAAAAAGGCACAAGTCATAAGAATATTTTATGACAAGTCATAAGAATATTTTATGACAATTCATAACAGCATTTTCTCCTCTGTTTAACTTCGTATCTTTTAACATGATCGTAAAAAAGAAAATTGTTTTTGTCAGTTCTAATCATATATTTTACATATGTTTTAAGATATAGTTGACCTTTATTAATATATTTTATATATATATATATATATATATATATATATATATATATATATATATATATATATATATATATATGTTTTATATTATAGTTGACCTTTATTAATATATTATATATATATATATGTTTTATATTATAGTTGGCCTTTATTAATATATTTTATACATATATATATATATATGTTTTATATTATAGTTGGCCTTTATTAATATATTTTATACATATATATATATATATATGTGTTTTATATTATAGTTGGCCTTTATTAATATATTTTATACATATATATATATATATGTTTTATATTATAGTTGGCCTTTATTAATATATTTTATACATATATATATATATATATGTGTTTTATATTATAGTTGGCCTTTATTAATATATTTTATACATATATATATATATATATGTTTTATATTATAGTTGGCCTTTATTAATATATTTTATACATATATATATATATATATGTGTTTTATATTATAGTTGGCCTTTATTAATATATTTGATACATATATATATATATATGTTTTATATTATAGTTGGCCTTTATTAATATATTTTATACATATATATATATATATATATGTGTTTTATATTATAGTTGGCCTTTATTAATATATTTTATACATATATATATATATATGTTTTATATTATAGTTGGCCTTTATTAATATATTTTATACACACACACACACACACACACACATATATATATATATATATATTATAGTTGGCCTTTATTAATATATTTTATATATATATATATACATGTGTGTGTTTTATATTATAGTTGGCCTTTATTAATATATTTTATACATATATATATATAAGTTTTATATTATAGATCGCCTTTATTAATATATTTTATACACACACACACACACACACACACACATATATATATATATATATATATATACATATGTTTTATATTATAGTTGGCGTTTATTAATATATTTTATACATATATATATATATATATATATATATATATATATATATGTTTTATATTATAGTTGACCTTTATTAATATATTTTTTGCATATATATATACGTTTTATATTATAGTTGGCTTTTATTAATATGTTATATATATATATATATGTTTTATATTTCAGCTAATGTTATTAATATATTTTATATATTTTTATATTAGAGTTTATCTGTATTAATTCTAGCGTAATCAAAGTAATTTTTATCATGCATCAAAAAACGGTCTACAACCTGCTTTAAGCATGTCCTGCGTAGGGTCGTATAGGCACCATATGTACTGCAGCCATAGAAGTAGGGATATGTCTCGGGTAAGATAGCCGGACAGAGACTCGCCTTCAGGTTGGTTTTGAATTATATATATATATATAATATTAGTGGTCAATCTATCTATCTATCTATCTATCTATCTATCTATCTATCTATCTATATATGTGGCCTGACGATTGCATATAGCATGAAAAAGACTTTCGCCTCTAAGTGTTGACTTCTATGTTCACTTTTATATTTATATATATATATATACATATATATATATATATATATATATATATATATATATATATATATAGATAGATAGATAGATAGATAGATAGATGTACAAATTTCCAAGGGGATAGAATCCAGGTAGAACTCAATGTCCAGGACAGAGTAAGAATATAATATAAAAGGCTCAAACACTAATATTCCATGGTTATAATTTATTACATTGGAATCGTTAATTTTTGGAATTTGTAAGTCTGATGAATTGGATCGTGATTATGTGGTGCAGTTCTATTTATATTACAATGAATCATTCATACAAAACTTTACTTATTAACTTTACTAATTTACTTTTTGTATGAATGATTCATTGTAATATATATATATATATATATATATATATATATATATATATATATATATATATATATATATATATATATTGCTCCATTCTTTCCTAATAAGATATAATTTTTGGGAATTCTTAGCTTCATACACACACATACACGGTTATTTGATAATTTGACGCAAAAGTTCCTAGTAATTACAAAGTATTAAGGAAATCATAGAAATCATAATTCACTTTTTGTGCCAATATCGATCACACAATCCTCTTTAAGTGGGCAGCGGTATTTTTAATGACCAGTTTGTGCGATTTTCTTGTAGTTAGAACAAAAATTAAAACCTCATATTTAATCCTTTGCAATATGTTTAAAAATACAAAATAGTTGAGTTATTTAAAACTGTTCGCATCTTCATTTTTATCTCCTCAGTCAGAATACAGGATGCCAACAGAGCCAATGAACTGAGTATCACGGTCTCTTCTTAATTAACACCGGAACAGACGAGATTAGAATAGATATCGTAAAACGTCGACAGTGGTAAGGTCAGTGGAATAAGCTTGTCCATGACATTATAAACTCATTAACGTTCCTCACAGCAGGAGGCAGCAAAAGCTGAGTTCATTATTAAGAAGAGAGAAAGCTCTTACAAGCTTCCTTCATGTTAACATTTCTAAGCAGAACCATCACAGACAATACGAAGATGTTATATTAATTGCTTGTTTCTGTTTCTGCTGACGTTATTTTAGCTGTGGAACTGAATTCATAAAGCTATCCTCGGCCATGTAGAAATGCAATCAGCCATTGACTCTACGCTGCACTTTCAGCTACGCAGGAAATGTTTTATATATACAGGGTTTCTAATAATACTGTATACACATTTTGAAGCATTCTCAGATATAATTCAAACAAGAACCAACTATATTTAATTTAGATAATGCCTATGAAGACACTACTTATTATAGATGCATACACCTAAGATTTTGTCATTGTATGTCTTCAAAAAGATGCCCATTATGATCCAAACATTGCTGACAACGCAACTGACGCAATGGAGTCACAAGCAGCAATCAACATTTTGATAGATTTCTTGAACTCTTGTAAAAAATTTCCTTCGGTCATTCTTCATTCACAATGGCGGGGTTGATATCCACGGTCTTCTGGAACCATTCTTGGGCACGTGTACAGTACCATTAGCTTCAAACCTATCTCTCATTCGGGAGATTGTAAGCTGTGTAGGTGAATTTGAACTTCAACTACTGTTGTGGTAGGATCCACCTAATTTGCATGGTGGAGTACCGACCATATAAATATGGTTGGTACCAGGAAGAGAGGGGAGGAATCAAGAGATTCCTCGGCGACTGTCGAACGCTCTGCATTAGCAGAGGGGAACCCGGACGAGGCTTTGCCGAAGGGCAAGGTTTCGTCCGGGGAGGTTGACAGGGCCTGAACCCGTCTAGACGGGTTCAGAAAGGCCATATTTTTGGCCGAGCCTACGGGCTCGGGGATACCCACATTAAAACGGCCTTGTGCCACATTCGATCCTCGTGGGTGGATTGATAAATACAGGAATCAAGTGATTCAACCAGAGACTCTGCCCGACTGCGACTCAGTCAACACATTCTCCAGGAAACGGTCTTCCCAGGAATATGCAAAAGACCATATGTAAATATTGTGTACACTTTCTTGTTTCAATACATTTTGTTCTAAGTACATTTTGTGTTGCATTATTATTCCATGCATTAGTCAAGTTTCAACAACTACATTTTCGTACTTCGAGTAGCATTTCAGGATGAACTTTCTTTGTTCAAAGTTTAACCTGGATGACCTTAGTAATGCTAACATGTAAAATTGAAAAGAAAGCAAGTTGACACTAAAAGTATGTACACATTTATTGACACACCCTTCAAATTTTAACTATAATAAAGTTGCCAATTAAAAGTGTTCAGTCCAACACAGAGCATTTAAAATGTAAGATACATGAAGAGTATGAAACTGAGAATATAATTTTCTATTTCAGATGGATGCCATGATCTCTTACAGTTTGGAAGAGAGATGAGGAGTGACAAGACTTTCGAGCTACCCTTTATATATTCCGACATGAAACACATCTGTTTATCTTCCATTCTACGTAATTAATAAAGGTAGCTACGATCGTGTTGTGCATTTTAACACAACGATGAAAATTTCAGTTGTAGTCGTAAAAAGAAATCTCAAGAGACTGACACGTATATAAAATGGCTTTTGAAGGCCAATACACCTTGGGATTTCTAGGTCACACTTTCCGTCCTCTGTTAAACTGTTAATAAAATCCAGGCATTATTTATAGGTTTCTACTTGTGACCCAGAAGCAAAGAAAAGAGTACTGAACTCTTACTAACATTTGCACTCCTATATAATTTTGATAGAATAAAAGAAAAGAGTACTGAACTGTTATGTAGTATCAGTCCTCCATTATGACAGTGAATGCCGGACAATCTCCTCACAGATGAAGAAGAGACTTGAAGCAACAGAAATATTGTTCTACATAAGGATGCTGAGAATGCCATGGACCGAAGCTGTCAGCAATGGCGAAGTTTTAGAGAAAACAGGAACAAAAATGACACATGCTTAATATCAGGAAGAGGCTGTTGAAATTTCTAAACCACATAATGAGAAAGGAGGGCTTGGAAAATCTGATACTCACAAGACATATTGTTATGGAATCTTACCGATAATAATAATAATGGACTATTCCATACTTAATAAATACTGCACCTCAGGAGTAGGCAAGGAGTCAGTCGCTCAACTTTTGGACGACTGCACGGTTGTACTCTCTTCCTACGGACTGGAGGAACCCGAAGGAGGCTACGCCGAAGGGCGGAGTCTCTTTCGGGGAAGTAAACCGGCCCTGAACCCGTTTATGCGGGTTCAATTGGCTATTTTTTGGCCGAGCCTACGGGCTCGGAATACCCACGTTAAAAAGGCCTTGTGCCACATGACACCCTCGTGGGTGGGGGTGACTGAATATCGTCAGTCGCTCAACTTTTGAGCGACTGTACGGTTGTACTCTCTTCCTACGGACGGGAGGAACCCGAAGGAGGCTACGCCGAAGGGCGGAGTCTCCTTCGGGTAGGTAGACCGGCCCTGAACCCGTTTATGCGGGTTCAATGGGCTATTTTTGGGCCGAGCCTACGGGCTCGGAATGCCCACATTAAAAAGGCCTTGTGACACATGACACCCTCGTGGTGGGGTGACTGAATATCGTCAGTCGCTCAAGTTTTGACTTGAGCAACTGTTCGGTTGAACTCTCTGCCTTCGGGCGGGGAGGAACCTGAAGGAGGTTACGCCGAAGGGCGGATTCTCTTTCGGGGAGGTAAACCGACCCTGAACCCGTTTATACGGGCATAATGGGCATATTTTTGGGCCGTGCCCACGGGCTCGGAGATCCCACGTTAAAAACCGGCCTTGTGTCACATGATGCCCCAGTGGGGGAGGGGATGACTGAATATCGTCAGTCGTTCAAATCGATCGGCTAATCGGTTGAACTCTCTGCCTTCATGCGAGGATGAACCCGAAAGAGGCTACGCCGAAGGGCGGATTCTCTTTCGGGGAGGTAAACCGACCCTGAACACGTTTATACGGGTTCAATGGGCATATTTTTGGCCGAGCCCACGGGCTCGGAGATCCCACGGGCTCGGAGATCCCACGGGCTCGGAGATCCCACGGGCTCGGAGATCCCACGTTAAAAACCGGCCTTGTGGCACATGATGCCCTAGTGTGTGTGTGGTGGGGGGTGACTGAATATCGTCAGTAGTTCAAGTTGAGTCAGTAGTTTAAGTTGAGTCAAGAGTCGAGTCAGAGGCAGTCCGAAACAGAGTCGCGTTCAGACAATTACTGTAAGACCTTGGAATAGTGATACTGGTCGAGACTACATTATTCTCTCTACTAAACCTGATTGTTCATTACTAACACTTCTACTTCTCTGTATATATTCATGTTTGTAATATATCTGTGTTATCCCATACCTGTGTTCGAGTTCTTCTTTATTGGTTCTACCTTGGACTATCACAGTGGTACAAGGAACCGGACCATAACACATATTGAAGGCAAGAGGAAGTGAAGAAAGCAGGGAATATCTCTACTTAAAGAATTTGTGTAAACGGGATATGGAACCGGAATCAGTAAAGAAATCGAAAAGACAAACATTGATCGGATAGGAAATTGTGGAGAGCCATGATCCTCCACGTCCTGAATGGAAACGTCATAAAAAAGAAGAAGAAGAAGAAATAATACAGGATATTTTATAAACTTATAATTACTATCGATTTTTTTCTTTATTTTACTAATGCTGAATTTTTCAGTGGGCATTGATTGTTATAATTATATCTAATACTGTAAAACTCGCCCTAAGAAGGCTTACCGCCGTATCATGTTGAAACATCGGTTTTCGTTCGATCACTGAAATTAGGCAATTTGGTCAGTAACTAGACGGGTGACCGCTTAGAAATATCAAGTGCTGTAAACTTAGAGATGCGGGTGATGCAATGGATAACGGCTGGGAATGAGAAATCGCAAAGACAGGTTCGATTCCCAGTCGGGCTCGTTATATTAAATGACACGGAAATACTGTTGAGAAAGGTATGAATCCATTATTTTTACACCTAACTATAGGTTAAATTGTACCAGAAAATCCTTATCTCCAAAGAGTTCTTACTCTCCCGTAACATTTCCCGGCTTTAAATAACAAATCAATCGTCCCAAGAAAGATCGCTAAAAAGCTAATTGATTTAATCAGATAAAATGTTTATCTCCAGAATCTATCTTAAATAGTTCTACCATTCACCCATGCTTAGAATATTGCAACCACAAGTGGTTCGGTGCCCCTTGAGCTCCTTCATATTAGGTTGGTGCAAAAATAATGTCGTTTTCTCACATAATAACATATGTAAGAAAACGACATTATTTTTGCACCAACCTAATAAAATCCAAAGATCAGCAATATTATTGGCCC
>OZ010593.1:81403303-81468303 GCA_963932145.1 Acanthosepion lycidas | reverse complement strand
AACGATAAAATGTATCATTGAACTTGTGACATTCATCAAAAATGATCGAAGGACCTATATCTATTTCTTAAGGCTTCTTCTCTTACTATTTGCGCTTGTGGAATGTTCCTTGCTGGCTTCTTGCTTTCCTGTCCTCTTCAACCCAGTCCACGCCAGGTATACCTTACGTGGAAACTATTATATTCGTTACATTCTCTCCCATCCTCAGCTTTAGGTTGAATAGTACAGGTTGGGTCCTATAGCCTTGGTTGGCAACTAGTAGATATAAACGACAGTCTACTGCGGGAATATCTTCTACCTGGTCAGTCATGAATCAAAAGAGAAGTGATCGCTATTCAAGTGACTGGATTTAAAATTAATGTTCCATTATGATTTCTGATAAATTTGTCGCAATTATTGAGAATTTCAGGCAGCAGATAAGGTTAGGTTTCAGCGGTATTATGCACTCTAACTTCTCTTCTAGTTATTACATTCTAAATAGTTCCCATGTATTTGGTACCTCTTCTCGGTCTATGATGAATTTATCATGCTTAGTAAGGTTTTCATGCTGAAATATGATAATCATAACGTGACTAGTTGTAACCGCAGGTTCTATGTTAACGGTTTCTTCTGTCACACTTCTTGTTTGTGGAAATCACTTCCGGATTCTTGCTTTTCAGTCAACTTTGATCTTCAAAACTTTAAATGTAATGCTAACCGTCATCTTCTGTCTCCTTAATTCTTTTATTGTCTTCGCTCCTTAACAGTGTTTTTGTCATATTCTCTAACACCCAATAGCACCTGGCGTCTTAGTTGCTTTATTATCTTGCTTGAAGTGAAATTTTTAAAAATATAAACATTTAAAGTTGAAGTCATTTGACGGAAATTACTAATTCACTTAGCCTAAAGGGTCATTTGTTTTTAAAAATTCTATGCTTATTTACACTATATTTGGACTATTATCCTCATCCTTGTTGTTTTTATCATAGCTTTTCGGCCGTTTGCCCAATGTTCTTCTTACAAATAATTTCATGGTAATTGTTTTGTTGAAGTTTCCTCTAAGGTACCTAAAGTTTATGAATATAAGTTCAGTACCAGATTGTCGACAAGTTCTCATGTAACTTTAAGTTCTATGCTAAGAGTTTCTTCTCGCACTTCTAGCTTGTGGAACTCTCTTCCGGTTTCTTGTTTTCCAGTCAACTTTGATCTTCAAAACATTAACTCCAATGTCAATAGTCATCTTCTGTCTATTTAATTCCTCTCTGTCTACTGTCTTCTCCCCTTAATAAATTTATTAAAAATATTAATAATAATTTTAATAAATGGTTGCCATTTGCTTTTTATTTCCTCTTTTTTCCATTTGAACTCTCTTTTTGACGCCCTTCTTTCTTTCCTCTTTCTTTCTCTCATTCTTTCAACTTCCCTCTCTACAGGACCTTTTAGCTACCTAGACAGTATTAATTTAATCGTCGTATCACATTGGAGGCAAATTCTCATGATTTTACTGACCTGGCATCTCGGCTTCATTCACTTCCGCACCGCCGTGACGTAGCTTCCCTTCGACTTTTCTGTAAATACTTTCATGATAATTGTTCTGATGAACTTTCCTCCATAGTACCAAGACTGCACTAGATTGGCGGAAAGGTGTCGTCCATTTACACTTGAAATGCTTTAATATAATGGGGAAAATGTTGAAATATGCTAATCATCACATGACTAGATGTAACCATAAGTTCTATCCTATCAGGGATTTGTACAGTAAGTCGGCGTGAGACTGAATATTTTCACTCACATTTCATTGTCTAAGAAGGTCAAAACAGTATTCAAATCTACATTGCATCATAACACTTTTCCGGGATGTCTTAAAATTAGTATCAGTTAACCTGTTGCTTTTGACAGTTAGTTTTCTTTTTTTATAACATTTTTGCTTACCTTTCTCGAATTCAGGTGGAATATGACTGTCGTGTGCTGCTATCAATTTTGAAATAACCTGTTTTCTGAAAAACAAGAAAAATACAGGAATAAAGTTATATTGACAATGATGATATCTAATAAAATATGCCGACTCTTGTAGTTGTTATACCTCCTGCAATAAATGGCTTAGTGGAGGAAAACTTATTTCCCACCCTACAACCTCTTTCCCCACAAAGACAACTTTGTAAGCCTTTCGCTACTCTATCGTTATTTCCATGGTGAATGTCCAGATGGCCTCCATTCCTTAGTGCCGTTATTTCCATCTTGAACATTTGTAAAACTAGAATTGGCCCGTGCACTGAATACCGCTTCCATATCTGGTCTGTTACTTCCGCTGTATATCTCGAGATTTTGACAAAATTCCAAGAAGGGTCTATAATGTAATGTAACAGACAACTCGACTTCAGTTTCTTTCTCGCCCACGTTACCTGGCTTCCCTCTGTCTTTTCTACAAATATTTCCATACCTGTCTATATCTCTAAGAAGAGGTATTATTACTTACATTATTTACATTATTCGAGATGTTATCCTCATCTACATTGCTATATTCACAACGTTTCGGCCGTTGTACGCTCCGGCCTTCTTCAGATGATTGGAAGCGCTATTAGGTTGGTGTAAAAATAATGTCGTTTTCTCACATATCTTACTATGTGAGAAAACGACATTATTTTTGCACCAGCCTAATATTTTAACAGTTTCTTTTCTCCCACTATTTGTGGAACTCCTTTCCGATTTCTTGCATCCCTGATAACTACAATCTTGAAAAATGTAAATTAAACGTCGATCGCCATCTTCTGTTTTCTGGAAGCATGTTCCGTTATTATGCTTTCCTAACTAAAGGCTTCTCATTCAATTCACTCTCTTTAAGTTACAAATAGTGACCCCCAAGCAAAACACTATAAAAGTATAAAAATAGATTTTTATAGTAAAAATACCAGCAATAAATTTTTACATAAACCAGCAATACATATCTATAGTAAAATGTTAAATTTTACCAGAGTTCTTCATTTGAACACCACATATTACATTTGTGCTTTTGTTATGTTTTAAGCTACTAAATTTCTATCCTTTTCTTTTGTGTCAAATAACAAAAATTCCAATAATTAAATAAACTGTACCAAATTACCCGTTTTATTTAAATTTTATTTTGTGGGACACCCTATAGTTAAGTTTAGATTATATTGAATCAATTGCTAAGAAAATTTGTTCATTATGTTGTGCTAGACGAATTTTCCCGCCAGAATTTATCTTACATATTTATAAGTTTACCATTCACCCTTGCTTTAAATATTGCTGCTACATCTGGTCTGGTGCTCCTGCTATATATTTACAGATGATTCTTGATAAAATCCAAAGAATTTTAAATATTATATCATATTATGTTATATATTTTTATTATTATTATTATTATTATTATTATTGTTATGATGTTTAACAATATAGACTGCATTTCCGTGATTTTTTTATTACTAGTTGTGGCTAAAAGTTCAGACATAAATTCTTTCTTTACATTCCCTTACTCCTATATACAAGATTGTTTTTTCTTCACCCACTTCTCTCTCTTCAATAATGGAAACATCCAAAAACCGGTAAATAAAAATCGTTACTTCATTTTTTTAAAATGTTTTTTGTTATCAGATTGTCTGGCTGAATGTATATAATTTTTTAAAAAGTAGTCGGTATGATATATATATATATATATATATATATATATATATATATATATATATATATAACTGTTGAAATAAATTTATAACCGATTATATGATGACTAAATATTTTCAATATTTTTTATATATATATATAGCTGTTGAAATAAATTTCTAACCGATTATATTATGACTAAATATTTTCCTTATTTTATATATATATATATATATATATATATATATATATATATATATATATATATATTATATATATATATATATATATACATATATATATATATATATATATTTATATATATATATATATATATATATACATACATATATATATATATATATATATATATATATATATATATAGCTGTTGAAATAAATTTATAACCGATTATATTATGACTAAATCTTTTCCTTATTTTATATATATATATATATATATATATATATATATATATATATATATATATAGCTGTTGAAATAACTTTATAACCGATTATATGATGACTAAATCTTTTCATTTTATATATATATATATATATATATATATATATAGCTGTTGAAATAAATTTATAACCGATTATCTGATGACTAAATCTTTTCCTTATTTTATATATATATATATATATATATATATATATATATATATATAGCTGTTGAAATAAATTTTTAACCGATTATATGATGACTAAATCTTTCCTTATTTTATATATATATATATATATATATATATATATATATATATATATATATATAGCTGTTGAAATAAATTTATAACCGATTTTATGATGACTAAATCTTTTCCTTATTTTATATGAAATATTAGAAAAAGTTATCTCGATTATTTTGAAATATTAGAAAAAGTTATCTCGATAATAATTTGGCACGCAGAAGGATATATATATATATATATATATATATATATATATATATATATATATATATATATATATATATATATATATCCTTCAATTATACAGATACAAACACAATACGTTATATATTCGCTTTTATAACAAAGTACATTTGAGGACAATACTGAGATTTTTATGATTCAATTACTTAAAAGTAGGTAACTCCAACCAAAATTATATATTGTGGAAAAATATGAAGAAAAAGGATAAAAGCCAAAAGTTTCTTGTAAAAGAAAAAATATTGATTTGATTTTTTTACGACTTATTAATTATTTTGTGGGTTATCTAAAGCCAAGACATTTTGGATTTTTTTTTTTTTTTTGAAAGTGAATATTGCATTAGCATCTTTTTAAGAATATTAATGATTAAAAAACAAAAAATGTACTAATATTTCACCCATAGGTACGGGAGGAGACAAATGGATACTAATCCATGTTTTCTATTGAATCGGTAAAAAATAACACAATGGCTGTTATCAGTTTGACAGAAAATTTGACATTGTAAACAAATAAAAATAAAAATCCATTAAAATGATAAACAATCGTAACCTCAAGACAATTTTATGGAAAAATTCGCTTTAATCTTTAATTGATTTAAAGGCGCCAAAGAAGTTTCCCAAATATTTTTCTGAAAAACATTAAAATGTATTTTTATAATATGGAGGCTGGGGGCTCGCATCAGTCAGTACAAGTCAAATGTCGCATTGGTTTTGTGAGGTGATATTTGTATTCCAGCAATACATATGCATGTTGACTGCTCTAGACTAAATTGTAATTGTAATAGTTATCGTTTCCCCACAAGGAAATATTTGGCATTCATTGCCCGAGCAGCTAGTACTGTTTTCGGTTGAAATTTATAAAATCTTTCTCTTAAAACAATTTTTCAAGAAAAAACTCTTTCCAGTATTGATGGGGTTCCTTCCTAATCCTTTATTTGATTGATTCATTGATTTGTGTTTTACGGATTATCAACCTCTTACAGATTATTTAAAGTCAGACAATATTTTTGGATTGTAAGAATTTTTGATTAAGTCATTATAAAGACTTTCTGAGCATATCATTATACTGATAAAATGATAAAAATTCCTACTAATTAACCCATAACTGGGAGGAGAAGGTGATTTTGAATGTAAATGTATTTAATGAACCTGACTTCGATTTCCAATCCCGATCAGTTATCCATTACACCAACCGAACATCGATGCTTACAACACCTAGTATTCCTAAGCATTCACTCATCTAGGTACTGACCAGGCTCAACGTTGCTTAAAATAGGTGATCGTGCGGTGTTTCAACGTGATATGGCCGTAAGCCGAACGAGGAAGAGGAATGGTTCACCAATTATGGTGAGGGAAAATTGATAGCATTCACGTGGCAAAGAAGGCAAGCACGAGGCTTCTAAGTGGTTCATCGTTGTTTAACTTCTAACCTTTTATTTAAAGTAGTGTGGAATGTCAATGGCTTCCGTTTGTAAGTATGGTGGCCCATAATAAAAATCAATATGTTTTCTGGATATTGATATTTTTGTTAATAGACAACCATTAATGTAAAAATGTTAATTCTGGAACACATTTTGCCACATGAAGTGTTGATTATAAAAAAAATAAGTAAAACTCAAATATATTTGGCATTTTTTTTGTGAAAATTATTATTAAGATATTTCAAGGTCAACAGTTTCCACTGTGAAAAAAAATTAAGACGTATATTATTTTATTTTCAAAATGGAGAAAATTCTCACAGCTTTTTACACAAGTGAAATATTGAAATAATAATAAAGAGTTTCACCTGGATAACAAATGCAAACTATTTTAATGATTTACATGCAAACATAAGAAATCAATGTACTACTATATTAATTTAATCTAAAATAAATATATATATGTATGTATTATATATATATATGTATTATATATATATGTATTATATATATGTATTATATATATATATATATATATATATATATATATATACAAATATAAAAGTGAACATAGAAGTTAACAGCTAGAGACGACAGTCTGTTTCATATTAGATGCAATCGTCAGGCCACCTGGCGATTGCGTCTAGCATGAAACAGACTGTCGCCTCTAAGTGTTGACTTGTATGCTCACTTTTATATTTACACACGCTCTATCTCTGATATTGAACAATTTATCCCATAAATATAGCACATCTTAAGACTATATTTCTTTATATATATATATATATATATATATATATATATATATATATATTTATATATATATATATATATATATATATATATATATATATGTATATATATATATATATATATATATATATGTGTGTGTGTGTGTGTGTGTGTATTATGTTATCTCCCTAAGTATAAAATTAACTTGTAATACCGGGTGTAACACCAAAATTGTCTAAATCGTGTATCAGCATAATTGTGCAGCCCACAAAATGTTTAATATCTAAAAAAAAAAAAAAAAGACAAAACTAATTGAGTTTCTTTTTTCCAGGTTTTCAGATAAGACGTTTAGCCATCTTTACACCATTTGTTGTAAGAATCACTGAAAAATCCCTTGAGTTATTCAAATAGAAAGGGAGCAGGTTAAAATCGTTTTGTGTCAGCACCGCTGTCTTCCCAAATGGGAAATGGTAAGGGGGAAAAGATCATTCAGGCCTTCAGTAATGGTACCCACATTCATACTTTTGCTTACATCTTCGAAGTCCATTCAGGAATCATCAAGAGAATGGTAAATAAGTTTTAAAAAGAAGGAACAGTAGAGATGAAAACTGGATCAGGAGATCACAACAGAAAGAGGGATCATCATTTCAACTTAGAGCTAAAGAGATCAATGAGAAAAGATTCAACGCAATCCATAAGACATTTGACACGTGAGAAAGGAGTTTCAGCTATGACAGTTCAACGAGCAGTGAAAAAAGAATTGAAAATGAAATCGTAAGTGAAACCTGTGAGACAGCTTGTTACCCCAGGACTGAAAGAAAGTAGAGAGGGCGAATATTATCTTGAATAAGTAGGAAAATGATCCTGTAATAATATATATATATATATATATATATATATATATATATATTAAATTTATTTCAATCCTCCATGAGCTTCGGGTCCTTGGCTATGGTTAATTAATGATGAACATGTCATTTTCATTTATGATCGATTTCATCACGATTTTTCTGCTAAGCTTGGAGAGAATTATATATTCTTACTGCTCAAAGTAAAGCCCAGTAGAGATCTCGAAGAATTCCAGTAAGATATCTTTAATCATTTTTAAGATACAACGGTTCAGAGCTTATTCTAACAAATGGACAATGTGCTTTTACACGATTTGGACAATTTTGCTGTTACATCCGGTATATTAGTAAATTCTTCTACATATTCTGAAGAAAATTAGGTTGATAATAATGGAGGAGGTAGACATTTATGTAATCTTTCAAACAGCATGTCTTAGCTGCGATGTATGCTTAAGTCCACATCACATTAAAACACTGATTCTCGTATAAGTTAAGCAACGTCGAGCCTGGTCAGTTTTGTTGTAACGGGTGCTGGAAGTTTGGATATGTGGACAGTGTAATGGATAATGACTCAGAAATGGAAATCGAAGAGCCAAGTTTCAATTCCACTCGAGTTTGTTTTATTCCCCTTAATAATCTTAGGAAAGGTATGAATCCACTTGCTACAGGTAAATTGGTAAGACTTGTATCAGTAAAACCATCTCCAAAATATCACACTAAAACTATTTTCTGCAAGGGGTTGATAAACCGTAGAAAATGAATTAATCAATCAGCTACGACGTAGCTTGTGCAAGAAGGAAGAAAACTGACAAGAAGAAATGATGACAAGTCTGCGCATCCGTAGTTAATAATACCCAATCAACAGTCGTGTAATATGTTTTTTTTTAATTATTTAAGATTAGTTGCCAAGAATATTTTGTCAGTATCTTTGAATAGAATTTAATTATTTATCAAATGACATCAAGATTTTAAAAAATAAAATTCCACAGTGATGCACATTTGAAAAGAATAAATAAAGACTTTAAAAATATAAAACTATTAAATCGATATTATAGAAAATTACGAAGAAATCTATAAAAATATTAAATAATTTTTTGTTAATCGCCTTAGAATATAAAGTAAAAATATAAATCTAACCCCGTGAACTAAATAAAGGATTCCGTTTGAAATTAAATCCCAACCTATATACCCTGAAGAAAGCCGCAGCATACGATGGCCGAAACGTCGTGAATATGGCAATAAAGATGAGGACAAGAGTTCGAACGATGTAAATAGTGTAAAAAATATAAGATTGAAGTTCAAAAAGGGGTATATTTTCTTTTCTTTTTTTTTTAATTATGTAAACCTTAATGAGACGCGCTTCGATATACAATTGAAAATCATAAAGTTTTTAAAAAGTGGCTGGGATCACACGTAGTCATAGTTTTCTCTGTAAAATTTTAATGAGAGACTGCTTTTAAGAAAAATATATTCTCTTTTACGTAAATGTCAAAAGTTTTATTTAAATTTAATAATTAGATGGATTTTGTATTGTTTTTTAAATCGACGTGCTTTGATACCCAGAAAAAGCAATGATATTTTATGATGACAATGGTTGTATAAAGTAAACAATATTTTTAAGCGTAAATATCGACGATTCCACATTTTTTTAAGCATTTCACCCCAAGCAAAGCGAGTGTGCCACTAATACGTAAGGGGTTACAGAGGATAAAAGTAAGAGAAAAAACTGGGTATTGGCTTTAAAAATATAAAACTATTAAATCGATATTATAGAAAATTACGAAGAAATCTATAAAAATATTAAATAATATAGGATTGAGGAAAGGATAAAAAGAAGAATAGGGATCAAGGCATCAGAAGATGTCGATTGACATTACATTTAAATTTGTGACGATTATAGGAAAGCAAATATGAGGACGGGAGTTTCACTGTCGGGAAGTGCGAGGGAAGAAGCTGTTTGAGTAGGAGAGGCGGTTACATTTAACTGTTTCGACAGTAAAAGGGTGGGAGTGGGATACCAACCTTATTAGCACGCTTAAATTTATACAGTCGAGACACGAGGGAAAGTAGCTCATCAGAGCAGATGCCATGAAAATACTTGTAGAAAATTATGTCGGTAAGAAAATAACTGAAGTCAGGACCTATCACATTGCATATCCGTCTTTGGATTTTGTCGAGAACCTCGAGATGAACAGCGGGGACATCAGACCATATATGGCAATAGTATTCAAGGCATGGACGAATAGTTGATTTGTAGATGGAAAGGATAGACTCAGACGAGAAAAACCTTCTGTCACGACACACACACACAAAAAAACAACTTTCCTTGCGGCAGATGCAGCTATTGATTCAATGTAGTTGTTCCACCTCAGGTCAGGGGAAAACGTGAGCCCAAGAATGTGCAATGACGCCCTCTCACGGAGTTGAGCATCAGTCATGCTGACAGGAGGCAGGGAAATTTCTCTATGGTGAGTAAATGGCAGCAGTTTCGTTTTGGATTAAAAGAATATTTATATTTTTTCTATTCTTTCTGTTTTCGATTAGCATAAAAAAATAAGCATAAAATTAAGTTTTATACTCTTTTCGTAGTTTAAGTCAGGTGTCAAATTCCCACGATGAAAACTGAAGATAATTAATTGTGAATTCGTGAAGTTTTCGATAATCGTTGTTAAAATTAATGATAGAAGGCAGCTACAAAACATAATAAAATAGTTTAAATTTTAACATGAAATGTTGATTCTAATAAAAGAACAATATTTAGGCAGATTTACAGAAAGCAACGTTCAGGGAATTACAGTTTTGTGCCGAGCCATACACAAATGTATGTCCTCACGAAAAGAAAATAAGTTTCAAAATATACATTGAGCTTATATTTTCGCCCATATTAATTCCAATGTGAAAACTGCCACACACTCTAATGTATACTAATGGAAGTATTTTTGTTTTGTTTCATTTCATCAGAACTGAATAAATTTAAAAATTTTAGAATCTATCTATCTATCTATCTATGTCTTTATACATATTCCTTTTTCTGTAGTACCCCACATCTATCTATCTATCTATCTATCTATCTATCTATCTATCTATCTAATTGATACTTTATACATATCCCTGTCTCTCTGGAAAACAGCACTAAATACACAAAAAATAGAAAGAAGCCTAAAACATCTATCTATCTATCTATCTATCTATCTATCTATCTATCTATCGCTATTTCAATTTGTATATGTCTAAGACTTGCTTTGTAACTACGAGTTGTATATTTCCTGTTGACGACCGTGGTCAGAGTAAAATAATAAAAAGAAACAGGTTCTCTTCGTGAATGAGATTGGCGCTAAAGAGTATTTTTATTTCTGGTAGCAATCAGCCCAGTCATATAGTCTTGTTTTCTAATGCAAGCATCTCATGAATAGCGAAAGATGCCTTCTGAAAGCTAAGCAAAATATTAAGAACCAGGAAAAAAATTCGTTAGAAACAAAGAAAAGAGTGCTAAACTGTTATGTAATGTCAGTCCTCCAATGTGGCAGTGAATGCTGGACAATCTCACCACAGATGAAGAAAAAACTTGAGGCAATAGAAATGTGGTTCTACAGAAGGATGTTGAGAATACCATGGACTGAACATGTGAGAAATGACGACGTTTTAGAGGAAATGGAAAGAATTGAGACATTTTATTTAGAACGAGAAAGAGACAATTTAATTTTCTAGGGCAGATAATGAGGAAAGAAGGCTTAGAAAATTTGACTCTCACAAGATATATTGAAGAAAAATGGGGGGAGCAGAGGAAAGTAGTGCATAACCTGACTAACTAGCAGAATAAGGATTGAGAGAGATAGCAAAAATAGAAACTATGCTTAGAGATACAAAGGACAGGAATTTGTGTAGAGACACTTTCGCCAACGCCCTTAAGGAATATTGCACAGAAGAAGAAAGTGTAGTTATTATTAGGCTGAATGTCCTTTTCTTTGTTCTTCCTCAGACCAACCTCAGTCGAATCAGTGATTCCACAACTTCGCACCTCAGTTAATTGCAAATAATTCAGGTCTGTATACAGTTTTGAATTCAGAGTAGTCTTTGTTCTAGACTGGTTAATGTTAGACATTTTCATGACGGTCGTCTTCGAGTATAGAATCCAGAGGTTGGCAGTGAATATTTCGGAGACAGTAGAAAAGTGCAGTTCAGGTTCGCAGTGGATATCGTAGCAAAGTAGCAGAGCGTAGTTCTTCCTTTTATCAACTGGTCCTTCTGTAGGGTAAACAAAGTTGGCCACCTTTATACACGACGGATACAATGTTCTGCGGCTTCTGATTGGTTAAACTTCTATTGGTAGACTATAAAGGAAGTTAAGTCATTTGGATTGTCTCACTAGTCATATATATATATATATACCCAAAAAGCCGTAACAGTTAACAACCACGGCTAGAACGCCCACTCCCCACTCCTATGTGACCATTAGCTGGTGGTCGTTGTCGTAGGGAAGAGATGAATTAATAGCTTTGCCTAGTGTTTTGTGCGTAAGTCGATTTAACGAACTTGACCGGAATTCGATTTTTCGTTCGGAGCCATTAAATATTACAGTACCAGCCTATCTCTGCTGATCGGCCTATGAAATGAGAAGCGACCCATTGTCTATCTTAAGTGTTTTTTTAGGCAGCTTACGAGCATAAATGCTCCCCATTAACCGATAAAAACCCATGAAGAAACAACGCTACTGGGTTTTCCAACTGTGAGCCGCATAGTGATTTGTTTATTTATTCCCGTTATCGTTTTTTCTTAGTAACTGCGACTGGCTCTGTTAAGAAACAGGATAGTAATTTAGGTTTCAAGCAGAAAAAAAAATGTAACAGGCGTGCCTCTGACAAATGGTGGGTAACAAGTTTTCACTGGCAAGAGAAATGAAGTCAATATTTATCTACACTGAATCAAACTCAGTTTCACGACAAGCCGTTTGTTGAAATTCGTACTTATGCGTTATGCCGGGTGGTCCGACTTTAAAAAAAAAAGTCCTCTCCTGAATCTATCTTACATATCTATAAGTCTATTTGTCCATATGGTCTGAGGATCCTGATTTATATTCACAAATTGTTGATAAAATCTAAAAACTACTCTGCAATATTATTCATCTTGCCATTTCTATAAATACTCGCATGGTAATTGTTCTGATGAAATAAATTGTAAATATTCATTGAGTATTCGCAAAAAGTGGAAATTTTAAACAGACTAGACGCTGGTGAAAGTTCATTGCAACTAATGAAAAGTCAACATTGTATGATATAAAATATCCCAAAGAAACTACTCTCCAGCGTCCAAACTGTCACAGTGAACAAAGAAATAGAAAAGAAAACACGATTGTGATGAAACCTGGACTGAAATTAAAAAAGCTATTGAAGAGGTTGTCTGTTTTATGGAAAGAAAGCCAGTGTTAAGTTTTGACGATTGCAATAACGCACGCAGACTTTACAAATGTCTTCCGTTTAAAAAAATTCAAGACCAAAAGCAAAACGAAATGCGGGAAAAGTTTAGAATGACATTAGAAGAGAAAGAAATCATGATGCAATTAAAAATCCTCGTTATATTATTTCTTTTGCATAAATGGCTGACTTAATTTAATGAATTTTCATTAATATTACATAACTTATTTCGTTTTCCTTAAAATGAATTCCGTTATGTTTCACTGACCATTAGCTTATTTTGTTTACTATAAAACATTGAAAATAAATATTAAACCTGATTTCAGTTCTTTTATTTTAATCTAAATATAACCCCTCATATCCGGACTTTGTAACCAATTCCTCATATCGGGATACATACATATATATATATATATATATATATATATATATATATATATATATATATGCGTGTGTGTGTGCACGTGTGTGTGTGTGTTTATTCACTGTCTGCAAGAGATGTTCGTAAATAAGGTTTGATTGATGAAAGCATAAAATATTGATGGCTCAAGGTAAACTTACCTTGTAAGTTGTTCGGCGTGTGATGACCGAGAGGTAACCCCAACAAGTAGGGCGAAGATCAACAGTAAAGGCCTCATTGTGTTTTGGAAGTGGGACGCATAATATCGGGTCCAGGATGATGACATTGTAATCGGACAAGGAAACTGGGACGAGGCAGGCCAGGAGCCTGAAACATAAGCAGACAATGAAAGTCGTTATATATACATATATTTATCATTTCAATTCAAGAAAAGCAATAAAGCCACTAAAGCACAAGGGGTTGAGTGTGAAAGAATATAAGAAAAAGAAAAACATTATTAAGAAGAAAAACAAAAGAAAATGAATTAAGAAGACAGTAGATAAACATTGACATTACATTTAAAGCATGGTAGATTAACAATAGCTGGAAAGTAAAAGACTGGAAGAGAGTTTCAAAAGCGAGAAGTGCGATAGAGGAAACTATTAGCATAGAACTTACGGTAACATCTAGCCATATCATCTGTAAAATGATGAGACTCTGCCACTATTCTTGTACTGCGCTTACATTCATAAACTCTAGGTATCATACAGGAAAGTCATATGTATTTAGAGTAATATCAAAAATGTGACATAAGGTCAAAAATGGGGATAGGGTAATGCTGTTTTTCAATCAGCCTTAAACGTAGCTAGCCACGATTACTGACCCAAACATACCAAAGTATTGCTTACACCAAAAGAACACATTCTTACTTACCATTCTTACTGCAGCCACCATAATACCTCACAGTCTCTATGTAGTCCTAACTAGTTCCCATATGTACAATTTATCTTTGGATTTGGGGAATAAAAATAACAAAATTTAAAAAAAGAAAAAGAAAAAAAAGCCCAATGAATATTGCCATAGAGAAAAGTTCGCCAGGACAATTACCCTGAAAGTATTTATACAAAAGGCACAGGGAAAATACATTAGGTCGGTGGGAAAGTGACTGAAGCCGAGATGCCAGATCAGGACCAATAACATTGCAGATTCTTCTTTGGATTTTATGAAGAATTTCTTAGTATATAGCAGGAGCACTGGACCATATGTGGCAGAAATATTCAAAGCATGGACGACTGGTAAATTATAAACGTATATATATATATATATATATATATATATATATATATATATATATATATATATATATATATATATATATATATATATACTGCACATGTGCACGTACGCACAAGTACAGGCATACACGAATGCACGCACAGACACATGCACACACACACACACAACGAACAAAGAAGAAATATCAACCTAACGCCAATGAAAACCTATAATTTTTTAAAAAACTGAAACTTAATATTGAAAATAGCCAAAATGAGAAAATAGACAGACATTTGTTGATACCTCCTTACAAGTGGACTGAGAAATTACGCAAATGTTCGTCTACGTAACTCATGAGTAGAGGTTCCCCTATTAATATCAATCAGTTAAGTGGCAAATTTTATATTTGTATTAATCCTGTATATATCTATATATATATTTGGCTATTTTTTTTTAAGTTAAGCAAGTACTTTCGTCTTCAAGTTTTAACTTTAAAGGAAAAAAAAATACAGCCTGACGATGGAGACATGGATCTTCGAAAGTACTTACTTAAATATATACACTAGAAACATCTGACAACAGTTTTATAAATGAGGATCACATCAATGGATTAACAGTATTTTAATGCATACATTATGTTCTACTAGCGAAGTGATTTCGCCATTAATCTCATTAATATTGCTGATTGATTCTATGTATGATTATTTCTTATATATATATATATATATATATATATATATATATATATATATATATATATATATATATATATATATATATATATATATATATATATATATATATATATATATATATATATATTACAAAATGTCCGACAATTATTTTAATATATTTTATTGTTATAAGTTATTTATATATACGCAAATATTTAAGTTAATACTCTGTTTATAATAAACAGTATTAACAACATTGCTATATGACGGTTCCGTGTAGGACACAGGTTCAATTCCTGTCGGAGGGCACATATTTTCTATGAAATTTCTCGAATATTCAGGCCAGTAAATGTCAATACTGTTTATTATAAACAGAGCATTTAAATATTCGAATCTATAAAAATTATGTATTATATATATATATATATATATATATATATATATATTATATATATATATATATATATATATATATATATATATATATATATATATATAAAATGCAAAACATTTACATGCACAAATGAACAGAACGTAAGTTAATTAATAAATAATGCCGTTAATGGATGGGAAATGTTCACTAATTAGATTTCACAGCCATGTGCACATGGTAAATTGTATTATTTTAAAATGTGTTGTTTGTAATTAAGGCATAACGTCATCGGGGAAATGACTTCCCACTCATTCAAGAAAGACTGTTAGTGATCAACGAATTTAATGTATTATATATATGATAAAATGGGAATGAGAAAGAATTAGTAACAGTATTTCTTATACACTCTCACTCTCTTTCTTCTCTGTTTCTCTGCCTGTCTGTCTCTTTCCCTCTCTCCCTCTCTCTCTCTCTCTCTCTCTCTCTCTATATATATATATATATATATATATATATATATATATATCTTTCAATGACAATGTTATTAAGCTTATCAGACAATATGAAAGGAACTTACTTAAAATAAATAGACAAAAATTTGTCTATATTATTTAATGAAACATGTAGCAATGAAAAATTGCTGCCTATATATATATATATATATATATATATATATATATATATATATATATATTATAAATTAATTGATTTAAAATATGTTTTTTTTCGCTACATAGTTCTAACCATGTTTCAAAGATGGAAGCTGAATGCTCTGAATTTAATTTTGTAATTAACACCGGATTATATATCTTACTCTTCTTTCTTTATATATATATATATATATATATATATATATATATAAAACGAAAAACCGACGAAGTTGGTGTTACCAACAGACAACTTGCTAAGGTGTTAGGTATTTGTTGTGGCCTGTTTAGGGGCCAGAAAGAAAGACACAGAAGACGAAGGTAGGTTAAAAAAAAGTATATTGAAGATATATACAAAACAATAGTGTTAGTAATAAGTAGATTAGCACTGCGTCTACTACTCCACTTCACTTCACTTCACCCCTCTCTCTCTCTCTGATATCCGACTCTCGCAGTTTCTATTTATGAGAGAAGGAAGTGTTCATTATACTGTAAGAGGGTTTACCACAACAGTATTCAAGGAAAGAAACAAGAAAGACCAACATTTAAACACCTACATACAGAGCGAATTAAAAGGCTCAACGCCCAGATTACCTGGACACAGCGAAACACGCTCCATAAAGTCAGCACTTAACAATTGTCAGTACGACACGTTATTCAGGTTTCACGCTTTCGTGATCTTCAGGCGACTAGAACTGAACTGGAAGAGGGTGGGGGCTAGCATTATATGACCATAACTATCATATACTAAAGCTACCAGTCGATTATTGCTACCGTATTCTACTTGGTTATAGTAGCAAAAACCACTAAAGCCAATCATATTCCAGTGAGGGGGAACACAGGTGTATGCATATTCAATTATATCATATATATATATATATATATATATATATATATATATATATATATATATATATATATATATATATATATATATAATGGAATGGACAAAGTCCGACAATTATTTTAAGATATTTTTATGTTTATACATTCTTTTTATAGATAGAAATATTTAAGTAAATGATCTGTTTATAATAAACAGTATTAAACAATATTTACCGGTCTGAATGTCCGAGAAATTTTCACAGAGCATTTACTTAAATATTTATATCTATAAAAAGAATGTATAAACATAAAAATATCTTAAAATAATTCCCGGATTTTTCATAATGTTGGATAGACTTTGAGCAGATATGAATGTACGTGAGAGATTCATGGAAGATTGTAGTTTAAAAGCAGTAAAATCGACCTAGCTAATCAAACGATCCTCTGTGGCTCAATCGGTTAAGGCACGTCAGGCTATATGACGGTTCCGTATAGGATACAGGTTCGATTCCTGTCGGAGAACGAATATTTTCTATGAAAATTTCTCGGACATTCAGGCCGGTAAATGTTATTAATACTGTTTATTATAAACAAAACATTTACTTAAATACTTGTATCTATAAAAATAATGTATAAACATAAAAATGTCTTACTATATATAATAATAATCGGCTCTCCCGTCGAGATTCGACGTATGAGGGTCAAGCAGATCAGTTTCCAGGAAACCGACAGCCCGACACCGGCACATGAGATTTCATTATAGTGGTGAAGGCCTCGTGCAGGACCATCCACACTTTTTGGAGGGACGAATACAGAGACCTGGTGCACCGAATGCCACAAGGTTCCCAAACGACCCTCCGCAGGTTTTGAATTCAGAATTGTCCTTCTTCTAGACCAGTTGCCATCCAAGGCTATAGAACCCAGTCTGTCCTGCTATTTTACCCATAGCTGGAGGGAGAAGAAGAGGATTCATACCTTTCCCAAGGGTATTAGCACGTAAGTGAATGTAATGGATTCGACTGGAATTCGAACTCGACTCTCCGATTCCTCAATCCAAGCCGATATCCATTACTCCACCGTGTTAGAATGTTCAGTTAAAGATCAAATGTAGATAAAATATGGATCAGAATCCGACAGGATGATGAGATAAAGAACAAATAGGAAACGTATATCAATCTTAACATGTTTCTCTTTTATGAAAGCTTCGTCAGAGATTGAGAAATGGAAAAAAACAGACAAAAAGGCAGAAACGTGTTAAAAATATATCTTCTAAATAGGATATAGTTTGACCACTACAGGCTTCATCTACATGGCAATTTTTCAAGATGAGAAACTTTACTGTCTTTGAGAAAGGCATATTCTCTAAAACAGTTAACAGTATCAACGCCCGTGCTGTAATATTTAAAGGTTTGTTATCGTTTTTAGCCATATATCTTTCGTCCAAGTAGGATTAATCTTATTTTTTTATCCACTTTGCTTCCTTAACGATCGTAAAATTTCGATTTGGGACTTGCGATAAAAAGCACCAGAAATTAAGATAAGACTAACAGTAACAGTGAGATCAACCGTTTCCCTATAAGGAAACATTCGGCGTTCATTGACCGAACAAAATTTATAAAACATTTCTCCTAAAATAATTCTTCAGGAAATATTGTTTCAAGTTCAGTAACTCTTACGATTCTTTCTAGTATAGATAGAGGTTTCCTTCTTAACCTTTTGCTTAAGGTAGTGTGGAATATCAACATCGTGATTATATCATTATTTTCTCTTCGAGTTACATGCGCTATCCATTTTAATTGTTGCATCTATTGAAATTCTACAATCTCTTGTTATTTGGTAAAGTTCGTTGTTTAGGTATGATTAAGTATAGTCTACTTTAAGATTTAGTTAACAGACCAAAATTAATAACCCCCAAGTATCAATTCCACGCACACAGCTATCTTGTGTTTAGTTGCAGTATACACTTTTATTTTTAACCCGTAACGCAACAGCAATTGGGTTTCCTGAGCAAGATAGGCTGACGGAGCCTATCTCTCTGCAGGATTATTTTGAATTTCCCTTTTTTTAGTCGCCAAACATTCTTAAAATTCCTCCAATTTCCATTTGCTCATCTGTCTTTGAGATTGAGGTATTTATACTTTATTTATTTTTCTTCTGAATTACTTGAAGCAGAATCTTAAGTCCAGACTTAATTTTGAATTCAGAGTTGTTCCTTCTCCTAGACTTCTTGCCCCCCCCACCCCCACCGACAGCCACAAGGCTATAAGACTGTCTGTTCTGCATAGCGGGAGGAGGAGGATAGACTCATACCTTTTCAAAGGTTGAATGTAATGAACGACTAAAATTCAAACTCGGGTTCCCGATCTCCTAATCCAAGCCGCGAGCCATTGCTCTATCACACCTCTGTATACAGATTAAGCTAAGCCAAACAGACGTGCGCGCGGACACACAAACACACAGCACAAGAATGGATATAAACAAACATATAGAGAGCAAATAGGCACACAGACACACATAAATTAGTTACAAATTTTCAAGAAATTAGGATTGTTCGGTGTAATAGATAGCGGCTCGGATTGAGGAACCGGAGAACCGAGTTCGAATTCCGGTCGAATCCATTACATTCACTTACGTGATAATATCCTTGGGAAAGGTATGAATCCTTTTCTTGTTACCCCCAAGCTATGGGTAAATAGCAGGACAGACCGGGTACTTAAGCCTTGGATGAAGCCAGAAGAAATAGCAACCTACTGTGGAAAAAATCTGCCTCGTCAGTCATGTATCGAAAGATACATGATCGCTTAAGCGTGTATCACGCATGGCACATAACTGAAATTGATTAGAAACCAATGCAATTGAATGTATAATGCAGGAATAGGTAATGTCTAAATGTTATTTTATGTGTTATGTCTCTCCACCACTTACTATCCGTTTTAGCTCTGAATAAATTTTGTCTTTTTGCCATCTCTCACAATTCCTGTTCTGCCAAACAACCACCCCATCTCAGTTGGCTGATTATGCATTGTTTTCCTCTATCTTCTTGTCTTTAATATGTCCTGTGAGTGTCAAATTCTATAAGCCCTCTTTCCTCATTTCAAAAAATGAATTCCTAAAAGTTTCAAGCGTCTCTTTCAAGTAAAAGGGCTTTTTTTTGTTTCCATTTTAATTAAATTTTCGTCACTACACTATGTTCGGTTCATGGGATTCTCAGCATCCGTACTCAGAACTACATTCCTATTACCTCAAATCTCGTCTTCATCTGAGAGGCCAACTACAACTACAATAAAGAAAGGCTGATATTACGCCAAAGTTCAGCATTCTTTAATTTGTTTTTAGCGAAAATTTCCTGTTAGTTAATACTTTCCTTAGATTTTGGAAGGCACCATTCGCTATTACAATGAACAATCGGATTTTGAAGTCACATTTTCCGTTCTCTGTTAAAAAACTTCCGGGATATTTAAATGTTCATTCTTACTTGGCGTCTACAATTCGTATTTCATTTCTTGGATTGTGTGTCTTGCTGGCAACCATACATTCTTTTGAAAATTGATATTTAGTCCTTTCTTCTTGCTTTCCTTTAATGTCTTCTTTGGGAGTTCCCGCAGTTTCCTTTTTGCGTCTACTATCAAAACTGTGTTATCGGTCTATCTAATGTTAATATTGTGGCCACCAGTAACGAATCCTGGGACGATTTCTGATCCTCTCAGGATCGTTGTAAAGTTTGAATAAGTCCGGAGAGAAGACACATCCTTGTCTTATGCCTCTTTCTATTTTGTATATTTATTGTATTCTTCTTCAATCCATATGCAAACGGTTTGGTCCAAGTATAAATTCGTCATTATTATCTTTCCCAAATACTTCTTTCTGCGTTTGTAAGATTTTAAACTAATTCTAGTATTATTAATAAGCAGAGGAAATTGTGGTTGATTTTCATCTCTGACACTTTGTTGCTGCCGTAAAACACCGGATTTAATAGAACGACGCAAATTACACACTTTTATGCACTTGGAACAATAAAGGGGCCTTCGATTTGCATCGATTTACTGCCAGTCACAGGCGACAATTTATGATCGCAGGTGAGTAAATAGGTTTTCTTTTGACGTACCTATGAATGTACAGCAGTCAAATTTGTGTTTCTCTGACAACAGTGTATCCTTATTTGATGATGATGAAGAGAGAGTCTCTCAGTAAAAGATGACATTGATACTTCCGCTTGAATATTAACATGATAAATTGTCATAATCGTGGCAAATACAGGCGGAAGGATATAAAATGACGGCTTCTAAGTAAACAGCTTTGATCGTAATGAAAAGTAAATTTACCTAAATTTCAACCGGGGTCAGAAAATGGATGATTTCACAGATAACTTTTCTTTCGTTTCGGAAACATGTGTTCTGCCTTCAGAAATTTCTTTTTTTTTTATTAATGATCATCCAATACAAGCCCCAAGGGCCACTCAAAGTAGAGGATTACTTTGTGCAAAAAGTGAAGTTCTTGGGGCTATGTAGGAAACATAACAGCTAGTAAGTTATTGACATTTGGAAAAACGTTCATGAAAGTATGTTTTGAAAATAACATCCGATAATGCCTTTCGCCTATATGGCTTCATCAGATGGATAACGAAAATGCATTATTTGATATTATTTTCGAAATATACTTTCATGAACTTTTTTCAATGACTTATAACTGTTTCTGGATTATATAGCCAAATTTATGAAATAACAACTAATACTAGACGTGAAGAGGTCAAAATTGAATTCGTGAATAACATTTCAGTGTTCAAGCGAAGACGTAAAAAGTATAGTGTGGAAGTAGACTTTAGAAAGAACCGGAAGCCCAATCCTAAACAAGTAACAAGGAATAAACGCCTTCTCCACTTAAAAATAATTGGGAGGCGTAGGAACCGGACGATAGGCGAACTTATCTACTCTTGTTGAAGGAAGAAAATAAATAAATAAAAAGAGTAAATCAAATTTCAAAGTTTAGGCTGAGACGTTAGAAGTATAGAGTTGAAGCAGACTTTAGAAGGAACTGTGAACCTAATACTAAACAGAAAATAAGGTAAAAACCACTACCCCTGTTCAAAAGATTGGGGAGGAGATTGAACCGGGCGATAGACGAACCTATCTACTCTAATTGGGGGAGGAAAAATAGTAAGAATTATTGAATAAAATTTCAGCTTTTAAGCTGAGGCGTTAGAATTGAAGGAACCGATAACCCAACCCTAAACATAAAACAAGGGGTAACGGTATAATTGTAACGGGCTACAGTTAATTTTTGTCGGAGATTTTGATACAAGGAATTATCATTATTATCTGATTTCCTGAAACACCAGTCCCCGTCACTTCACCGAAATTAAGCAACGTTGAGCTTGTTCAGTACTCAGATGGATGACCGCTTGGGAATAACAGCTGTAAGCTTGGATGTACGGGTGGTGTAAACGGCATAAGACAGTGAATACTTATCTAATCAGCGTGTCTGAATAGATGGCGTAACTCTGGGCAAGGGCTTAGCAAAGGGAGAAAAACAGATAAGACCCACACCAGATAGGAAGTTTTGGAGGGCTATGATCTCTGAAGGGACGCGGTACATAAAAGAAGAAATAGGTTCTGTTACTTCCACTGAAGCAGAGTATATCAATTTGTAGATGTTTTATCAATTAAATTACAGTCTCAACATTTTCGCCTGAGTGGATTGTTTCCTCTTAATCAGAATAGAGTTTTTCTTTTTTTTTGAAGGAAGAATTTACTCTATTACCTGTAAAAATTGCCGCAAAGAATACATCGGAGAAACCTTAAGGAAACTAAATAAATGATTATATGAACACAGAAGTTGTTCAGCATCGCTTGAAAATGGAACTGAACTTGAAATATTAAGTTTAATTTATGGTATAGGTTTTGGTTTCGAAACATGGTAATTTCTGTGTCGCGATTAATACATATTTTTTAAAAATAAGTAAATATTACGTTCTACTGAGTATCGAGCACTGTTTTAAAAATAAATTTAAAAAAACTTTAAATTATAAATCTGAATATATATATATATATATATATATATATATATATATATATATATATATATATATATATATATATATATGAGGAGGAGTGCTGAACATGAAAGTTATTATGCATTGCAAGACTTCGGTAAAACGAGTCGAGTTCACCGGCCACTGGCGTGTTTGTCTAAAAATAAATATGTCTAAAAATAAATACGTCTAAATTCACCATTGTCACTGTCGTGCGGCAATAGCTTAAAGGTAAGATTCCCGCTTGAGACCAAATCAGTCATGTTTCGATCCCGGCTTGAGTGGAGGCAATCGGATGTCTAGCCGCACTGATGAGCTTGCAAGTAGTCTGTCTGTGGTTGACTATGTGTATATATATATATATATATATATATATCCAGGTATGATATGAGTATAATTCCACTGACTTTTTTTAAAAAAGACTCAATACAGAGTAGAGCTTAATATTATTTATTATAAGAGATTAAAACAAAAATGTTAAAAATCGCTACACAATAGCTTTCATGTTTTAGCACTAAAATTGTGCCTCCTCAGGCGATGCTAAATAACTGGTGATTGAATAATTATTTTTTCAATTTCAAAGGCAGAATACACCCTCTTTTTTTCGAAAGAGAAGGGAAGAATGAAATAGCAACAAATTAAAATTAAAATGATGCTTATGGAACTGAACTTGAAATTTTAAGTTTAATTGTAGGTTAAGTTTAATTGTGGGTTATTTTTGTAGATACAAATATTTAAGTGAATACTGTGTTTATAATAAACAGTATTAATAACATTTACCGGCCTGAATGCTCGAGAAATTTTTCTATGAAATTTCTTGAACATTCAGGTCGGTAAATGTTGTTAATACTGTTTATTATAAACAGAGCATTTATTTAAATATCTGTATCTATAAAAATGACCTATAAACAATGAACATATATATTTAAATATAAAAGTGAACATTGAAGTCAACACTCAGAGGTGACAGACTGTTTCATGCTGAACGCTTTAGGATGAAACAGTCTGTCGCCTCTGATTATTGACTTCAATGTTAACTTTTATATTTACATACGCTCTATCTCTGATATTGAGTACTTTATCCCCTAAATATAGCATGCCATAAAACTATATTTTTTCATATATATATATATACACTTTTATTTAAACGAAACGATTTTATTTTTTTATCTGAATGTTTTAGTTGATGGAATTCCAAACTTTTAAATTCAATTTTTTTTTAAAATCAAGCCAATTTCATTCAGTTTCTTTATGCTTTTCTCACTTTTATTATTAAGTATTCAACACGCCTCTCCTTCATGCACATATGTAAAAATCACTCTAGTCCTAAAAGACGAAACGTGTTTCAGAAAAATATTGACACTTTCTGTTAGATTTTTTCCACACAGAGAGAGAGAGACAGAGAAAGAGACAGAGAGAGAGACACACACACACGCACACATATATATATTGCTTTACTTTCTTCAAACTACAAACAAATAATATATTTATTTTTAATCTGACATTATTATTAATTAAATCGTTATTATAGCGGCCACTATAATAAACTTTAAAGTCATCACTTTATAAGACACCAGAGGTGTTGAAACAAAATGCCTATTTTTGTAGTGATTTTATAACATATTTATGTTATAATTTTCGAATGAATAATTATATATATATATATATATATATATATATATATATATATATATATATATATATATTAGCAAAAACAAAATGCACATGGCCTGAAGATTGCGTTAGGCATGAAACAGAATGTCGCCTCTGGGTGTTGTTGTCAGTGTCTGCTATTATATTTACATACTCTGTATCCCTGATATTGAGCACTTTAACCCAAGAAGTATAGCATGCCATAAAACTATATTATTTTCATATATATATATATATATATATATATATATATATATATATATATATATATGCGTACGTGTGTGTTTATTTATGAAGAAATTCCTTATTTAAGTATGTGTTTATGTAAATTCGTATTATTTCCCCTTTCTTTATCAGCTGAACTTGTTCTCTACTTAGCGCCGAGTTGGCGTTTTTCAACACAAATTCTTTTTGTTCTTTGTTAAATACTGATGTTAAATTGATCCGATAGTAATAATTGTCTTAATTTTGATCTGGGCGATGATGATGATGATGATGATGATGATGATGATGATGATGAGTAATGTGTCGGCCGGATGACATGTGAATACTGCTTGTGTTGTAAGGAAATAAGCTGACATGGAGACATTGAGATAATTGGTTCTTTATAAGAACTATTCGTTGTTCAACAGTTGGAACAATAAACGAATTGTTTTTTCTTAGTTTGCAGACGAAGTTGGTTATAAAAGTCGGACATTTTGTTCTTTGAATTCGGACTTGACCTCGCTTAAGTTTCGAAAATAAACAAGAAAAGAAAAAACGAAACTTAAAGAAAGAAACATTTCAATGAGAAATAATTTAAATTGAAGAGTGAAAAATATATGAGAAATAAAAAAGACAAAGAAAAAATGGGAAAATAAATTATGAACGAGAAATGTTTGAAAAGAATGGCAAGAAGAAAATAAAAGAGGACAAAGAAATTCTCTTGGTAATTAATAAATTCCGAAAAAATTATAAGGGAGAAAACTAAGAAAAAATGAAAGTGGGAAACAGTAAAAAGGGAGATTAAATCGGAAAAGAAAAAAACGGTGGTGATAAGGACAGAAAAAAAAGAGAATAGAAAAATGAAAAAGAAAAAAATATAAGTAAATATTAAAAAGAAATAAAGAACGACAAAAGAAAGAAAGAAAGAAAGAAAGAAAGAAAGAAAGAACGACAAAAGAAAGAAAGTAAGAAAGAAAGAAAGCGCTAAACGGTAAAATAAGAAGTAAAAAGAAAGAAAATAAAAAGAAAAAAGAAAGTGATAAAAGAAAAAAGAAAAACATAAAAAGGAAAAAGAAAGTGAATAAAAGAAACAAAGAAACAAAGAAAGAAGAAAATAAAAATGAAAAAGAAATTGATAAGGATGAACGAAAATAATAAATTAAAAAAATTATAAAAGAAAGAAAATAAAATTGAGAAAGAAAGAAAATTATACAAAGATGAAAGAATGAAAATAAAAATGAAAAAAAAATTGATTAAAGAAAGAAAGAAAAAGAAAATAAAATAAAAAGGAAAGAAAGAAATTTATAAGAGAACGTTATAAAAGAGAAAGAAAGTTATAAAAAAAGAAAAAAGAAAGGAAATAAAAGAACATAAAAATGAAAATGTAAGAAAGAAAGAAAGAAAGAAAGAAAGAAAACAAAACTGACAAAGAAATAAAGTGATAAAAAGAAAGAAAAGTGTCAAAGTTGGATTAACTGGGGCACAACTAATAATCAGATAAACCGCTAAGTAATCTTCTCATGAAAATATATTTTTTTTTGATTTGAACATTTAATTACTTACGTATTAACTGATTGACCAAACATATTGTCAATTAAATAAAAACCAAATGTTTTTTTAATTAAAGTCATAGGTGAGTTGGTGTGTAATTGTTTCTCTTTTTAACTTTCAGTAATTTAATCAGTAAGCCACTACATATTCACTATCTGTTCTGATATTTTACTCCGAGGAAGAGAAACAAGACAGATTTTATATTAGAATATTGTGTATGTCGGTAGCAAACCTTTTAAACATGGTTCATTGAATATGACAAACAAGGAAAATCTTTTAAGTTATTTTTTTTATTAGGTTTACCTCGTGTGCGTATAGTTTTCATTTCGAAATCACCGAGGGAGTGTTCTTAATTATTATTGTCTTAATAATTCCAGGAGTAGTTGGAGTTGGAAACCTCGGATTGAATGGAAAAGTGTACTATAAACACATTGAAAGGATTATGGTAGGCCATGCCTTGAAGGAATGCAAAATACTATACTCACAAGTACAGGCAACACCTTACGAAGAGCTTTATCTATATAAAATATGTGTGATCATAGGCTTTTTATTTTTTGTTTTTTTCCTTAAAAAATGCTCAGTGGAAAATGTCATGATGCCATCTGTGACCTTAAGTCCCTGGTTGGGACCCGGAAAGAAATGAATACCCACCAGAAATCAAAGGAAATAAAATAATAATAATAATAACAATAATGTGGTTTGAGAAAATCTACTTGATAGGAATCCATCGCTAATGTAGATTTGCTTAAAATAAAATTATTTTATGACGTCGATTTATCGGCAAATCATGTCAAAATATAAGATTTACACATTGATATATATATATATATATATATATATATATATATATATATATATATATATATATATATATAAAAGTGAACATTGAAGTTAACACTTATAGGCGACAGACTGTTTCATGTTAGACGCAATCGTCAGGCCACGAGATTCGTGGCCTGACGATTGCGTCTAGTATGAAACAGCCTGTTGCCTCTTAGTGTTGACTTCAATGTTCACTTTTATATTTACACACGCTTTATCTCTGATATTGAGCACTTTATCCCATAAATATAGCACACCTTAAGAGTGTATATATATATATATATATATATATATATATATATATATATATATATATATATATATATATATATACGGGAGTAAATCAAATTACCGAAAACATCACATTATAAGAAAGGCCCTGTATATCAAACTTATCTCCCCTGCCATCAACGTCATCTTGTTTAACGTGCTGAATTAAACGAACAAGAATTCAAAACAACAAGGTCAAGATATGAAAAGAAACAAACAACAAAAAAAACAAAACCCCTTTCAAAATGGCCAAAAGCGTTTGGGACAATGAAAGATATCGACTGTTTTTTATACCATCACTTCAGCAAAACAGGAATATGTAAGAACGGTGAAAATGCCCCAAAATACATTTTATATATATATCGATCACTCTGTGTCACTGACGCGTTTATTCAAAAATAAATACGTAAAAGTTCACGTTTCTCTCAGACGTGAGAGTTTAGAGAAAATATCACCGACTGTTGCGAAATCAGTCTGGTTTCGATCCTGGCTTCAGGCAATCGGATGTCTATCCACACTGATGAGATGTGATACAGCAAAACAGTCTGTCTGTGGATGACAATATATACGCCCCCGAAAAAATTAAATTTGGTTAAGCACTTTAGAGAGAAAGCGTGAATTTCTAAACAGTGACTGCCACTGCTGATAATGCAAACTCTTTTCTATGAAGGGAGCACACTGCGTCACTGGCGTGTTCATTCATAAATAAATACGTGAAAATTCACCTTCCACTCTGCCGGGAGCTGATAGCTTAGGGAAAATAACTCTGACTGATGCCAAATCAGTCGGATTTCGACCCTGGTTTGAGGCAACCGGATCTCTATACACATTGATGAGCTGTGATACAGCGAAACAGTCTGTCTGTGGATGACCATATATATATATATATATATATATATATATATATATATATATATATAGCGATTTTGACATGTTTTCGTTGTAATATCTTAATATATATATATATATATATATATATATATATATATATTCGAACGTATCTCATAATTGATACAATAATAGTTAATAAAAATGAACATGCTACCACCCCTGTCTAAATGATTGGATTTCTCTGTATCCTTGGAAACAAAAAAATTATGAATTGTATGTGCGTTTAAAATTCAGTAAATTTAAAAATAAGTTATTAAAAATTCACTTGAAGATGAAACAGAACTAATGCTTTTAATTTAATTATATAATTCAATTTGAAGTATTTAGCTTCGGTTTTTGAAACATGGTAATTCCTGTGTAGTGAAGAAACCATATTTTAAATAATTTAATTTATAATATTTATGTTCTGTAAATTTACATTGAGCACTGTTTTGTAAAGTGGATCGGAATCCTCGTAATCCAATACGCTTGCATCAGCTTACGATTATTGTGTGGGCTGGAATTGTAGGTGACTGGTAGGCCATATGTTCTCCCTGTGCATCTTACAAGAGTTGTCTACAGGGACGTTATTTCGAACATACTTCCAGATCTGCTAATTCGAAGACGTGTGTGGTTCATGCATGATGGGACTCCAGCACTTTTTAGTCACATTGTTCGCGATGCACTGCCTGACATCTACCATGAAAGATGGTCAAGTAAGGGAAGAACACATTCCCTCAACTTCAATCCTTTGAATTTTTATCTGAGGGGTTCACCTAAAACAATTGATTTAACAGACTTTATAATGCAGAGACGCTTCATCAAGGTGCAATATTGGCCTCGGAAACCATTCGACACCGTGTGGGAGTATTTGAAATTGTCTGCCAGTCACTGATCAGACGGGTGCATGTCTGTATAGAAGCAAACATTTGTTATACATGGCTGTGTTGAGGTACAACAATAGCCTTTTGGACATATGTTTATATGGGTTGCATTATTAACATTTGTGTATGTTATTTTTCCTGCTTTGTATCCTGTACAGCCGGGTCCAACTACGGTCTACAGGGCCTATAGGGGAATTGTCATTTAATTGATAGCACTTTTCTAAGCATATGGGATGCTTCTAGTAGAGTGATCTTCTGGTCAACTTGTATGTTGTTGTTACCTGGGACATTGTTAGTAAAATTGTCCATTCCTTTTCTCATGAGGCCCAGATCTCGGGTTACTAATGGTACAGTCTCAGTTTTCATTCCGCACATCCTGTTAATCTCAATCCCCAGGTCTTTGTATTTGAATAATTTCTCGATCATTTTTATGGAGGTGTTTCTGCTACGTCAATAAGCATACACTTCCTGAATTTCTTTCTTTTATGATAATATCCGGTCTGTTGGCTTTTATTTCCTTGTCAGTTTGAATTGGCATGTCCCAGAGGATAGTTACATCGTTATTCTGGGTAGCTGTGTTTGGCTGGTGCTCATACCATCTATCAGTGGTTTCGATTTTTGTGCTATCTTCCAGTGCACATATGTCGCTACTTTGTTATGTCTGTGGGTATATTCATTTTTTGCTAGTTCCAGATACCCTGAGGTAAAATGGTCGAAAGTTTTATCATTTTTTCCGCAGATCCCGAATTTCGGGTTAGTTGCATCCTTGATTATGTAACAGTAATTAGGAACTGGTCGCGAGCGTTTGGTCCTGGGGTGCAATAATTAAGCCTTCTGTCTCAGCTTCCAACCCGGTGCTTCTTAGCCACTGATGTGTTTTCTGTTGGCCCACATCTGCTTCTTTCGTTTTTAGGCATTTGCCAAGCAACGCGTTGTCCTCCGAGTTTTTTTTTTGTAATTTCATTTTATTATTATTATTATTTTGTTGCTCGAACTTAAAACTCTCAACGTATATTTGTATCTTGCTGAAATAATCAAGAGAGGATGCGTCATATACCAATTAGGTCAGACAGCTGTATATGAAGAAAATATACGGAAAAAACAAACAAAAATCCTAATATGCAATTATGCTGTTTTAATGTTAATATAATGTCAACATCGGCCGTTTCGGTCTAGTAGGCCATCTTCAGGACATATTCATAAAACATAATTAACATTTATGAATATGTCCTGAAGATGGTCTACTAGACAGAAACGTCCGACGTTGACATTATATTAACATTAAAACAGCATAATTGCATATTAGGATTTTTGTTTGTTTTTTCTGTATTTTTTCTTCATACTGTCGGATCTACATCCATATATTTTCTTACACACATATACATATATATATATATATATATATATATATATATATATATGTGTGTGTGTGTGTGTGTGTGTGTGTGTGTGTGTGTGACGTATGTGTAGCGATATTGTCACTAATGATTTTTTTAGCGACATCTTATCAAATGGCATCTAAGAAAATCTAAGATACATATTTAGACAGGACCGGTGCCTACTACTACAGCCCCTCCACCAACCTCCGGACTGGTGTTTGCGTGTAGGCAAGTCTGACTGGATGCCTCGGGCAGTACTTTATGATTATCGCTATCTTACCAACATTTCGTATCAATCGGGATTACCGCATCACCAACGATGAGGTCACTTCACGTAAATATCTCCCGAGCATCGAGACTACTATCCTTCAACGTCACCTCCGATGATAGAGTCACGTGTCCAGAATTCGTCCCATTCAATTCCCACGTATCATCCTGAACTCGCCAGCGACAAGAGGCTGCGAGGAGGCCCGAAACGACACTTCAAGGATCAGTTGAAGATATCCCTGGCACAGACCAACATCGACTCTGAGACCTGGGAAAAAGTTGCTGCAAATCGGCCTTCCTAGTGTAGGACCATTCCAGGGTGAGGACTTTCGAATCAAACCGTCAAAATAAAGAGAATCTGCGACGTGCCGTCAGGAAGGTCCGACATTTCGCACATTTTGACGTCATTCCGGGGTTTTATTTTACCTTCCAAATGCGTGAATTTCCTTTCCTTTCTGATGTCAACGAACACTCGTTGCCACTTTTGTAATACCAACGAATACTAGCTGTCACTTTCGTAATGCTCGTTGTAGTAGAGACTTTGTAATCGCAGATACAGCTACAGTAACGCCGTTGAACAGTGCTGGTGTCAGACGCCTTCGAATATCACTCGCACTAATAGTACTTGCTGGGTAATACTCGCTCGAACAGTAATCCGTATAGTGGTCCGAATAGAGAAATAGTATAGTGAATCGAGTAGAGAATAACGGTCCGTATATTAATAGAGGATAGAATAGAAATAGCGATCCGAATAGTAATAGAGTAGAAGTGCAGACGTCACGTTACTTTCTACTTATACGTTTCCTCTATGGTCACGTGATCTACTTAATTCAATAATGGGATCGCCTGTGTTTGCTCACTGGCGATCTATGTTCAAACTCAAGTGTAGAGAGCGACACTTTATTCCTATATAACACTTTTCTCGTGCTAAATCTCGAAAAAACGCTATATAAAATTTACTATTTTTTTTATCCATAATATTAAATGTGTTAAAATAATTCAACTTTTTAACAGAAAAATCCCGTGTTGATGTTAAAAATTGCCGCAAAACATTGTTGATTTATTTAAGATGAAGTGAGCTTTTATGACATTTCGCTATTTTGTATTTATATACATTGTAATTATTTTCAGGTTTTCTAGTTGAATGGTTCGCCTGTATTGCATATGATCAATTAGTGTACGTAATTAGGTTACAATAAAATGTGTATTTTATACGAATACTTCCTTATGACAATTAAGATGTAATAGAGTAGAAGTAGTCCGTATCCTCGATTCGTGTAGGTACGAAACCTGCCCTGGGATTAGATTATCTAGATTAGACTTTCGAATTTGCATGAAATATGAAGTGTCTTCATAGGTGAGATGGAGGGGAGACTGGGGACCTGGTTTGAGAGACAATAGGGCAGGGAATTAAGTTTAGGAATCACTGGCTTAATTTAGTATTTCATTTGAGAGATGAGTAATTGTCAATTCTAAACGGTGGTGTAGTGGATATAGTTGATTCTACGTCTTCTGGCTATCGTGAGTTCAATCCCTGGATCAGATAATGAAGCACCGATTCAGCGGGAGCGAACAATAACTGGCATCATTGGCACAAAAATAAACCGCTGGTATCAGTAAATTTAATGGACACCTGATGATGACCGGAAAGTACTGGGTCGAAACGTTGTGTCTATAATAATATCAATCTCAGTGAAATAATACAAGCATAATCACGGGTTTATTTCTAATAGAAAATTTCGTAGCAATACAGCGTATGGGGCGACATCCATCGCTCGTGTACAAAGGGATTTATTTGAAATTTCTTGATGTTTACCAGTTACTGCAAAAAAATAGTGATAAGATTCAAGGAATTCACAACAGCTCAAAGGAACCGTTTACTTAATTTACACAAGTTTTCTTTAATTTCATTGAAAACAGAGATAAGAGTACCCAGCTGATCACATCTCTGTTTTCAATGAAATTTCCTCGTTTCTTAATCCTATTCTTAACTTTTGGAAGGGAACTTTAGCTACGAGGTGCGCTGAAAATTCCATAGGCTAACTATGAAGGAGTGCTGCTAGAGCCGTGAAATCCTGCGGGGAAATCTGGCATTGTTTGAGGCAGGTCCAGCTGGTTTCTTTGAATGTTTCCTAATCCAAGATAAGTGTTACATTCATCACTTTGAGCCATATAGAAAAAGACAATCATTGAAGTGGAAACATCCATTCTCATCGGCCCCAAAGAAAGCCAATGTCGTTTCTTCTGTAGGGAAGGTGATGGCCTGTGTTTTGGGATGAAAATTGATTATTGACTAGGTATTTACTCTGTCTCCCCCTCCACAAGACGAGTTGTGACACAAGCTCCGTTTTTAAGGTGGGGACCCGAGCACGTACACCCGGACAAGGAACAAAAATTGCCCGCAACCGCCGGTTGTGCTGGCCTCGGTTCGAGCACCGATCCCTCTCTCTGTTGCAATGAGAAGGAGTGGCCTCGGGTAGCTGTTCCTCAGGGCTGGGCACCTCTCAGTATAATTTTACAAAGTTGGGACTCTGTCCTTTGACAGAGTAGTCCCTGAGTGCACTCTACCCAAAGTTAGAGACGCAACTGAGAGATGATAAATAGATATGTTACAAACCACTCCAAAGAGCAATTTACACACTAAATTGATTATTGATTCTTTTCAATGACTTACTGACTACACTATTAATGGAGAGTACTATGCCAACTTGCTGAGGTAGCTACGAAAGGCTATCAAGGCCAAACGCCTAGGAAAAGTGACGGGAGTGGTTTTGTTTCATCGGTACAATGCTCCAGAACACAAGTCCTCGATTTTAATAGTGGCTGTGCTTGATTGTAGCTTTTAACTACTTGATCACCCTCCCTATTCTCTTGATTTGATTATTATCTGTTACCCAACATGAAAGCTGTTACCCACTTGGCTGGGAATCTGTATCGCAGTAATGATGACTTCATATCTGCTATTTTGACTAACAGGATGAACAGCCCTCTTGAAATGTCAGATTGGCAGTTTACGTTAAAAGAAACAATGTTGTTATTAATAAAAGGGGTTGAAATTAATGCATGCTAGATTTCACAGCTATAGCATCACTCCTTCATAGTCAGCCTATGCAATTTTCAGCCCATTCTTGTGCCTGAAAAAAAATAATGCGGTTATGAATAAGCAGAGTTGAAATTAATGCATGCCAGATTTCACAGCTGTAACATCACTCCTTCATAGTCAGCCTATATAATTTTCAGCCCATTCTTGTTCAATTCATCTTTAGATTACTGTCACACTTTCCGTCCTCTCCTATTTAACTTCCCTGATAGCTAACCGAAACTCTGTGACTATGACAACCAACAGCAGAAAATTAGTCCAAATAAATCAGTGACTAACAAGAAGAATCGTCCTAATGAATTCATTTGATGTGTATTCAATCAGATTAACATTTTTGCATATAAGTGTAGACAGTGTAGTGGGTGTTTTGCATGATAACGTTTTGAGTGTATTTGAATAGACTTGATAAACAAAGTTGATTCATGAATCAAATCTCATTTTATGCTTATAAACAGCAACAGTGGCGTCCATGTTGTCACCACTCCCTTTTCTTTTGTGAAGAAAAAAATTCAAAACAGAACTATTTTTATTTTCAAAACGATTGTATCTTTAATAAAACCTATAGCCTTAACATATATCGTTAATGTTACTTCATGCCAAAGATTTTTATCGTTAACTGACTTCCATTTTCAGAACTGATTCAAACGCTCGATAATGTGCTACAATGGAAATTTACACAAGACCGTCAATAAACGTACATATCGGACAGATACATATCTACTTGTTTTATGAGCTGTATTCCTACAGGATTTAGGTGATCAGAGTCCGATGTCCACACGGGTCTGTAGCGAATATGACATTTTTTTCTTTTCTTTTTTAAGCAAGACAGGGATGTCACTCGCATGCAGAGGGTTACGCAGAGTGAAATTGAGAGAAAAGAGTGGATGTAGGAGGGATTGAGCAAAGGAAAAAAAAAGACAGGGGCCAAGGCAACAGAAGATGGCGGTTGACGTTGCATTTAAATTGTTGAAGATTGTAGTCATCAGGGAAGCAAGTAACAGGAAAGGAGTTCCAATGTCGCGAAGTGCGAGGAAAGAAACTGTTGGAGTAAAAGTGGCGGTTACATTTAACTATTTAAACAGTAAAAGGGTGGGACCTAGATGCCAATCTAGTAGCAAGATTAAATTAAGGTAGTCGTGATATCAGAGAAAAAAGCTCGTCAGAGCAGTAGCCATGAAAATATTTATAGAAAAGACAGAGGGAAGCTACATCACGCCTGTTAAAAAGTATTTGGAGTTGTTAAGCCAAGTCAGGATCGATTACATTGCAGATCTTTCTTTGGATTTTGCTGAGAACTTCGAGAGGAACAGCAGGGACACCAGACCAGATATGGCAACAATATTCAATGCAAGGACGAATGGTAGATTTGTAGATGTGTGATGGACTCTGACGAGAAATACCTTCTGGCACGATACAGTGAACCAACTTTCCTTGCAGTAGATGCAGCTATTGATTCAATGTAGTTGTTCCACTTCGATAGTTGGAAGCGTGAGGCCAAAAGGGCGCAGTAAGACGCTCTCACGGAGACGAGCATCAACTATGCTGATAAAGGGCAGGGATGTTTCCCTACGGTGGTTAAATAAGAGTAGTTTAGTTTTGGAGGCATTCAGATTTACAGGCCATTTCCTACCCCAGTCAATCAATGATTGGAGATCCTTTTTGAAAGCAGCGGTCAAGTTAAGTTTGTCAGCGCTGCCTGGCTTACTATTGAAATAAGAGTAAATATTTGTGCCGTCTGCATAGATGCCTAGCTGGGAACTGATCACATCAGGGAAATCCTTGACGAAAACCAGAAACAGTGTAGGATCTAGGATAGAGTCTTGGAGAATATCCGCGTTAGTATGAAAGGAACTAGAAGAGAGCCCGTTCAGGATGACCTTAAACATACAACATTTCCGTGTGTTGTAACATTTGAAATTGATGCAGGCCATTTGGGTTAGAAACACGACTTAACTCTTTGCTCTGAGACACGCTTATATGTAAACCACAGTAATCATATATTTAAGAATTCATGCGATATATTTGTTGGGGCGCACCCACCTTCTCATCAGAATGGACTGATCTCTCTACTACTAATAGGACGGTTCTGTAGAGTTCTGGGAAGAGATGAGGTGACCATCACACTTCCGTCTCTCTACCGGAAGATACCATTGGACTTTATAATCTTTCTTATTGTGACTGACTAACCTGCGTTCGTTTGACTACTAATCTCTCTGTTGTAAATACCTCTTCGAATATACCAGTATTTTTCCCTACGCGCAAACACTCAACATCTCAACAATATTCATATAAGTAGATAGGATGACCTATCGTCCCGTTTACACGTGTGTATCATCTTACAGAACCGTTTACACGTGTCTATCATCTTAAAGAACCCTTTTTTCCATTCATCAGTGTGATGTTAAGCTCTAGGAGAGCAACATTGCGTTATCTTGTATTATACAGATCCTTACACTTATTGGTTTAGACATTTACAGCGAAGCCACTCCATGTTCTTTCCACTATTCTCTAAAGAACTTTCACTTTATGGAACAAACTCTTGCATGAGTGCTTCCTTGAAAATTTTTTCAAATCAACGGTCAATCGCTATCTAACCTACTTCAAAATCTTCCCTTTCTACTTTCATCCGCGTCATTGATCATTGATTGGTATTGCACCTATCATATCTCTTATTGCCACATTCCTGATCGCGTCTCGCTTGATCTTGTTCACTGTTTTCCTCAAACATTTCTTCTCACAAGTGATCAGTTTCCTCTCAAGGGTTTTTTTAGGGGCCATATCTGGCATTGGTATGTCAGCGTTGGTAGGAAAATGACGTTGATGAGAACTGGCTTGGTTCTCAACACATCGGACGACAGAAGATCAAGTGGTTCGGACATCTCACTCGTATGCCTATGAAGCAACCAGCCCTAAGAGAATACATCCTCAGGTACTCTGATTGGAGAGCAAGAGGCAGACAAAGAAGACTCTGGGGCCTCAGTGGCAGACACTCAGAGTCCACGAGATACCTCTCCTCCAGGCCACTCACCTTGCCGTTGACAGACAATTGTGTCTCCCCGCGATGCCTAAAAGCACAAGCGGAAGGAAAAGCTAAACAAAAAATTTATGATTATAGTTTTGATTGTAGCTCTCTACTTTGAGTGGTTCTTGTACTTAGTATTGGATGAAATTTTGTGAAAAAAAAGAAAGTTAGAACAGATGAAATAATTCTAAAATATGCAGTCAAAAAGGCAGTAGATCTTTTTCTGTCTAAGAAAACAAGCGCTGAATACTTTATGTGGTTACTAGCAGCATGCCCGTGCTTGATTCAAAAATCGTACGACTCATACAGCAATTGCTATCACTTGACTTAAAATATTTTTGCTATTCCTTGCCTTTAAAGGAGTGCCCTTTGCCGTGCTGATGTTGCTACATGCCTTACTTCTTGTCTATCTCACACTGCGAATTTTTTCTAAGCTCTATACTAAACATTAAATCTGTTACGAAAAAAGAACTAAACAAAATGAACACAAAACGATCAGCTTTAAAAAAGGACTCGTAACTGGAAAAACCGAATGAAAAAAGAATGTTAACAGCAAATACTTTTTCACACCCAACCCGGTTCTGCGGAATCAGAATCAACGTTGAGTTTAAGCAAGCGAATGAGCTAACTAGAGTAAAGTGCCATTCAGATTTAAATTTTTCCCACTTGTGACGAATGCAGCTATCGATTTTTTTTGCATGCTAGCATGCTAGTTAACATTCGTGTCAGTCAGCTGTTGGCTCTCACGCTGGCCAATAGAATCTTCCTGCCTATTCGTGGCAGCCAGCTATAGGCTCAGTAGAAAATGGCCGCATACTGCATGAAAACTGCCGTATAAGCATGAAAAAATTCATTATTTCCACTATCGATGGGAGTTGGGAAATGCAAAGTCGGTCTTGGCCTTTCCCGCTAACTCGGAGCATGTGCATGTAAATTTTGATTCAAATCCGTCGAAAATTGAGGCCGTTCATTCGTTACACACACACGTACACACACACACACACACACACACACACACACACACACACACACACACACACATCTTGCCTTTTATAGATAGAGATACGTGTTAAAAGCCTCGTCAAAGTTATAAAATAAGACGAGTGAATCGGAGGTTCTGTCGTTTATCATTTAAATCAGTTTTCGTTTCTTAAATGAATAAAGTTATAGAGAAAAAATTCCACACACGAAAAGGAACATAAAATGTCTGCCTGAATTTAATTTATTTTATCTGTTTCCCTCCTTTCAAAATCGACGACTCTTCCTCTGCATTGGTTTCGCCGGGCGTTTATATTTTGTGAATAAGCAGAGTACGAGACTTCACGTGATTATACGTTATTTCTTTTTGTCTTTGTTATATTTTCCGGTGTAATTCGAGACGGGAAGTAAATACTGCCCGAGAATTGGTACAGAATATTGAAAATGTTGCAATTCTCATAGAATCCAACGTCTTTCTTGCCAAGACCTTTTAACATGCAAATGTCAATACGCTCCTATTGTATGCCTGGGTGGGATTATTTTGTATTCGGTTAACTGAGAACATTACCACGCAAATACTCACATGAATATGAGTATTTTGATATTATGCGCTTTACAGGACATTTATATAAATATATATATATATATATATATATATATATATAAAACAAAGATATGTGTTTCACCAAAATGCAAAAAAAAAAATCTATTGCCCTGAAAAGGCGTATTTGCAATTAGAGTGCTCGATATCAAGAGACAAACAATTAATAGCGTAATTAATTCAAATTAAATAAAAATTAAATAAAATTAAATGTACACTTATCTTTCCTTACGCTGAGTTTCCCGTAAATTATATCCAGTATTCATCGGAATCTCTTCGGACGTCTAAATTTCGCTCTCTTTGTCTCTCTCCCTTTCTCTCCACACACACAGAGACATATATATATATATATATATATATATATATATATATATATATATATATATATATATATATATATATATATTGGGATTGAAACTCGGCTCTCTGATTTTCTATTCTAAGCTATTATCTATCTATCTATCTATATATATATATATATATATATATATATATATATATATATATATATATATATATATATACATATGCGCACATATATTAGGTTGGTGCAAAAATATTGACGTAATAATGTCGTTTTTGACGTATTTTTTAACGTCAAAAAACGACATTATTACAGCATTATTTTTGCACCAACCTAATATAGAAAGACACACACGCATGTATATATATATATATATATATATATATATATATATTGGAATTGGAACTCGGCTCTCTGATTTCCTTTTCTAAGCTGTTATCTATCTATATATCTATCTGTATATATATATATATATATATATATATATATATATATATATATATATATATATATATATATATATTCACCTACGTGAAAATACCATTGGGAAATGTATTAACCCACCTTCTTCCAGCTATGTAACAGGACTCTATCAGAAAATCGTTATTATTTTAAAAAATGATTACAATACAAAATATTTTCTGGCTTTAAATAATCATAAGGTTGATTAGCCGTAAAAAACAAATCAATCAATTTTTTCTTATGCAAAACTCCCCAAACATAATTAAACGGATAGACTAGTTTGGTTCGATCCTCACTTGATGCCAATACAGAATTTGATATTAAATGACATAGCAAGCGTTGTCATGTCGTAAAATGTGTCAATCTAACATAAGCATCCAACCCTACTAAAGCTAATGCTAGTGTAAATAGTCCATAGGCACTAATCGATAACATCCCATTTAATGAAAAAAATGACTGTTCTTGTTTTCTCCGCTGTTAATAACACAGTATTTCTGATCAAAACCTCAAATAATTCGCTGTGCCAGTTTCTGAAGTGTTCAAAAGAAAACTCACACTCCTCACTTGATCTAGCCACTAACCTTAATTGCAAATTTAAATACCTATAATGTAAATAAAATGAGCTGTGTGAATTGCATGTATCTCGTTCACAATCATTTAGCTCACTCTATGTCCTCTTCCCAGCCACGAACATCCTCGCTACCGAAGCAAACTATGTTCTTTTGTTTCCGTCGCTATTAATGCCATTTTCTCGCCCGCGGCTTGGTTGTCCATTAATTACGATTGAGATAAAATAGATTCGCTTTCAAGCGAATCGTCCGATAAAATAAAGACAACACAGATTTTTAGCATGGACATCAATTTACGTAGTATCAAATTAAAGCGTAACAGCGATATTGTATTACTCTCCCTTTGATTTGATTCTTTCATATATTCTTTGGCTTTCGTCAAATGAAAAGGAGAGTTCATATCTTTATTCAGAGCTATGTTAACAAATATCATTTGCTGAATATTGGACAGCGGTTGTATTTAGCCCTTCAATTAAATTCTTATTTTAGATATTCCCCCCCCCCCCAAAAAAAAAGTGCTGATGAAGAAAGGTAAAAACAAAACAAAAAAAATTATGCTATGATGTTGGAGAAGAGTAGAGAAAAAAAAACATGATACTACGTTTTTTCTTTTGAGAAGAAGGGATGAAAAACACGTTTTTAAAGAAAAAAAAAAACAACATATTAGTATGATTATTGAGAAAAACGTACTGGTAGGATTTTTGAGAAAAGTGGATGAAAAAACATGCTGCTCTTATTTTAAGAAAAAAACATGCTGCTATGATTTTTCGGATGAGCTGATGAAAAAAAACCTGATGCTTTTTGAGAGAAGAGTCGATGAAAAATAAAATGCTGCAATGATTTTTGAGAGAAAAATAACATGCTGCTATGATTTTTGAATAGAGTGAATGAAATCTTGGCGAAGAACCTAAGAATGATGCCGAGAAGGAAAATAAAGAAAACTAAACCAAAAAATATGAAAGGAAAAAGAGAAGTGCAACACAAGGAAAATGGCGGTTATTATGAAAGAAAAAAAGTTCTACTAAAGAGCTCATACTGGCTCTCATGCGATCGCCGAAGTTAAGCAATATCATTTGCCAGTTTCTATATCATAGTAGCATGTTTTTTTCTTAAAAATCAGAGCAGCATGTTTTTTCATCCACTTTTCTCAAAAATCCTACCAGTATGTTTTTTTCTCAATAATCATCGCTTCAAGTTTTTCTCAAAGTTATAGTAACATGTTTTTTTCCTTAAATTTTTTTTTCATCCCCTGTCCTCAAAAGACATAACAACATGTTTTTTCCTCAAAAAAATTACGGTATCATGTTTTTTTTGTTTTGTTTTTTTTGTTTTCATCTACTCTTCTCCAACATCATAGTAGAATGTTTTTTGTTTCGTTTTTACCTTTCTCGTCAGCAATTTTTTTCTTTCTCGAAGTATCCAAAATAAGAGTTTAATTTAAGCGCGACGAGGGATTAATGCAACCGCTGTCCAATTTTCAATGGGTGACCGCATTGTGAATACCAGATGCCATAATATTGGATGTGTAGATGGTGTAACGGATAACGACTCAGTATTAGAGTCGAGTTCCAATTTTCATTGGGTTCGTTATATTCTCTTATGCGCAAATCACTCTTGAAAATACTATGAATCCACCTCTTCTGCCCCCCAAACATGGATTAATTAGTAAGACTTTTATTTGGCTTTTGTCAAGGGTAAAGGTGAGCTCATATATTTATTCAGAGCTATGTTAACAAATATCATTTGATGAAAATTGGACAGCGGTTGCATTAAGCCCTCGTCGCGCTTAAATTAAACTCTTCTTTAGTGTATGACTAAACAATTATTATCTGAAAAACTTCTTATAATCTAAAAATATTTTCTAGCTTTAAATAACTTTTAAAGGGTTGATAAGCCATAGAAAATGAATCAGTCAATCAAATAAATACTGATTAGCTACACAGTCATGTCTTTTAGATCTATTTACATTCTCTGAATTACAGACGTATAGAAACTAGAAAGTGAGGTATCAGTTTATATCATGATTTCAATATAGAATTGAAACCCCCACTTTATTATAATTTCTAGTTTGCTTGTCAAGTTTCGATTAGGTATGAATCTACCTCTTTTCCCCAGCTATGGGTTAATTAGTAAAACTTGTATCACTAAATTATTATTGCAACCAAAAATTTTCTTACATTCTAAAAATATTTTCTGGCTGTAAATAAAACTTGAAATGGTCGATAAGTCATAGAAAACGAATAAATTTTGTTCTTCGATCGATAGGGTGCGGCAAAATTAACTGACAGATTTTTAGGTTTAATAAAAGCGAAATAGTGTAAAGAACGGAAAATGTGTTTTTATCTTCGAAATGTAAATATAATGCCATTTTTGTTTCATTTCATCTTCAGTTGCCAACATGAATTGAATTGACAAGCAATTGACAATAAATTGAGATAGATAGATATATTCGCATAGACAGACGTCAATAAACTTATATATATATATATATATATATATATATATATATATATATATATATATAAGAGAAAGAGATATGAACAGATTCACATAGATGAACGTCAGTAAACTTAGATATGAACAGATTCGCATAGATAAACTGAGATAGATAGATAGATAGATAGATAGATAGATAGATAGATATGAACATACTGAGGTGCGGCAAAATGATCTGACACATTTTTAGGTTTAATAAAAGCGAAATAGAGGAAAGAATGAAAAATATGCTTTTATTTTCGAAAAGTACATATAATGCCATTTTCATTTTGTTTCCACTTGGCACCATAAAGCATCGCGTTTTCATTGTGGAAACCTTTAAGAACAACGAATCGGTAACTGAAACACAAAGAGCGTTGGCCCGCCTGATCTCCTGATTTGAACAGATGCGATTCTTTTCTGTGGGGATAGCTGAAATCGAAGTTGTACACTCACCGCCTGCCATCTATGGAGCAATTAAAAGATGCCATTCGTCAAGAAATTGCTGCCATTTCACATGAAATAACCCGTCGAGTTATGGACAATTTCTACAGAGACTGGAAAGTGACTGATTTTATTTTAAAAACAAAACGAAGCAAAATGGCATTATATTTACATTTCGAAGATAAAAACACATTCTCCGTTATTTAATCTATTTCGCTTTTATTAAACCTAAAAATGTGCCAGATCATTTTGCTGCACCCTGTATATCAGTATGTTCATATCTATCTATCTATCTATCTATCTATCTATCTATCTATCTATCTATCTATCTATCTCAGTTTATTGACGTCTATATACGCGAATCTGTTCATGTCTGTCTATCTATCTATCTATCTATCTATCTATCTATCTATCTCTTTATATATATATATATATATATATATATATATATATATATATATATATATATATACATATATATTAGGTTGGTGCAAAAATAATGACGTAATAATGTCGTTTTTTAACGTATTTTTAACGTCAAAAAACGACATTATTACGTCATTATTTTTGCACCAACCTAATATATATATATATATATATATATATATATATATCAGTTTATTGACGTTTATCTATGCGATTCTGTTCATATCTATCTATCTATCTGTCTATCTGTCTCAGTTTATTGACGTCTATGTACGTGAATCTGTTCATATCTATTTTATCTCTTATATATATATATATATATATATATATATATATATATATATATATATATATATATATATATATGTATATATCAGTTTACTGACGTTTATCTATGCGGTTCTGTTCATATCTATCTATCTATCTATCTATCTATCTATCTATCTATCTATCTGTCAGGTTATTGACATTTATCTATTCGTTTCCACAATGAAAGCGGGATGCTCGCCAATCCAATTCATGTTGGGAACTGAATATGAAATGAAACCAAATGGCATTACATTTACATCTCGAAGTCAAAAACAGATTTTTCCTTCTTTACACTATTTCGCTTTTATTAAAGCTAAAAATGTGTCAGATCATTTTGCTGCACCTCGTATTACCTGAGCCCAATAAACATAGAACATATAATGTCACCCGAAGGCAACGATTAACTGAATCAGATATTAATGGTCAGTGTTGAAATCGAAGCAATTCACAGCCTAATAAAGTTAGAGGTTCTTAAGTCATACTGATAGCAAGAAAAGGAAAAGAAAATGTTGCATTTTTATTTCCGCAAATTGAGTTGGACGTAAGTTTAGTGTCTGAACATTGAAAGGCTGAAATGTATAAAGGTTAGTGTCGGAACGACGCGAAGGCGAATAGGGAAAATGATGATAGTAAGATTATGTTGAGCCAGTCTTCCAAGTGGGTGGCTTACTACCTTGCCTTCCAATAAACAGAATTCGGAAGCCTGGCAATATTTAGTCTCGATTTCAAAATCAACCGCTCAAATCAGTTAGACACTCGCCATTGCCTCAACTACGAGTAACTAAAAATAATCTCATCTGAGGCAAGCGTTTTGCTTTATAATGTATTCATAGCTATGATCTCGTACGCATCTGCCGAAACTCTCACACACACATATATACACACCTGCACTCACTCACACACACACACACACATATATATGTAATATAGTCGACTCTCCCGTCGAATTCGAAGTATGAGGGTCAAGCAGATTAGTTCCTAGGAAACCGACAGCCCGACAACAGCACGTGAGATTTGATTATAGTGGTGAAGGTTTCGTGCAAGGCCAGCGACACTTTTTGAAGGGCCGAATTCAGAGACCTGGTGCACTAAGTGCCACAAGGTCTCCAAACGACCCACCGCAGGTTTTGAATACAGATATATATATATATTCAAGCATGGTTCATTGAATAATATAGACATATTATGTCTATTTTTATAATAAGCCTTTCTAGCTCTCCAATTAACTTCTTGATGTTAAGATGAAATTCATCAAGGAAGGTGCCGTAGTTTTTGTTAAGAGAAGTACTTTCGACCCTATCCGGGATCATCCTCAGGGGTGAATTGTGAAGCCAAACTAATTGCAATGTGATCGTTGTGATGGCGATTTTTGTAAACACACATGAATGGGCTCTGTTATAAGTATTTTAACATTTTAAATTTATCCGTTTTAGCTACGATGTTTCTTTTGTAAACAAGCGTCCATAATGCAAGGGGGATAACCAGAGAAGTTAAAAAATTTTAAAATTTAATTAGAGAACAAGAAAGGATTATTATAAAAATAGACTATAATATGTCTACATTATTCAGTGAAACATGTTTGAATGAAGATATGCAGTCTAAATACAAACAAAGACACACACAGACAAATAATACACACACACACACATATATATATTATAATTATTGTTTTTTATATGATTTTTTTTTAAAATATGATTTTTTTTAAGAGATGATTTTTTAAAAAATAATTATAATTTAGGCTCTACTTATATATAAAGCACTGTTTTTTAAAGATAAGAACAAAAATACAAAAGAACTTAGGATAATCAATCTAATAGTTCTTTCCCATTATATCAATACGCACACACATGTATATGTATGTATATATATATATATATATATATATATATATATATATATATATATATATATATAGATAGATAGATAGATAGATAGATAGATAGATAGATAGATAGATAGATTAGTGGTATTAGTGGTAAATATACACATATATATGCAAAATACACAGGTGCATATACACACATGTATATTTCTTGAATAAAAAATTCCGAGAGGATAGAATCCACGTAGAACTCAATGTCCAGGACAGAGTAAGGATATAATAAAAAGGCTTAAACACTAATATTCCATGGTCATAATTTATTCCATTGGAATCGTAAATACGATCCAATTTATCAGACCTACAAATTCAAAAAGAAAACGGAAAAGAAAAATATAGGTCCTTGCTAGATTGGATAATCATTATATTTGATTTGTAACCTGTAGTCGATATTATTTTTGTCAAATTTTCTCAATTACACAGCGGCCCTTTCTGTAAATGTCCTTCAATTTTAATTTTCCCCACCCCATCTCTCTCCACCATCACTTTTTTCCTTTTCTCTCCCTCCCTCTTATTCTGATCTTTAACATTAGATCGTCTATGGTGTGTGTATGTCACCACGAAATGTATCTTTAATGTATTAGACACCCGACAACATTCATATTTCACCCTTCCACTCACCTCTTGTTAAAAAAACACCTGTCTGTTAAGTTTTAATCTCCCACTTTCCCTCGTATGTTACCCCTCTCTTTAGCACTAACATTCGTCCCACACTCTCATACTTACACTCTCTCTAAATTCTATTTTTTATTTCCGGAGTTGTTCTTTTCCGTTTTCTTTTTGAATTTGTAGGTCTGATGAATTGGATCGTATTTACGATTCCAATGGAATAAATTATGACCATGGGATATTAATATTTAAGCCTTTTTATCATATATATATATATATATATATATATATATATATATATATATATATATATATATATATATATAGACAAATGGAAACATTTCATGAAATAGATTTGACTGAAAACAGATTTGATAATGCATTTCGCCATTGAATACTTAATCATACGCCCCCCACCAAAAAATGTGTGTGTATGTGTATTTGTGTGTATGATTAAATAATAAATGTTAGTACTTTTTCCCTAAGCTGGCGTTTCTCGTAATTAAAGAAGAAAGAAAATGAGAAACTTTTTAAAAAGTCGTTAATATTTATTCTGTTATAATTTCTTTACAAATCTTATTTTGAGCCGAAAGTTGTCAATGTATCGAAATTATTTTTCTATCGACTTAAAGGCAAATCCTCTTCTCATTTTCAGAATGGTTCGAAAGTAAGAAATTAATTTAGCCTTTTCTGAAATAAATCCAATGCAAATATTGTTTATCCATGCGTTTTCCGTGTCGACAATATACGTTTTTAAATTAGGATATAGAACTCTGTCGGGATTCCTATATCATAATAGATATAATATATATATATATATATATATATATATATCATAATATATAAATATATATATATATATATCATAATATATAAATATATATATATATATATATCATAATATATATATATATATATATATATATATATATTAGGTTGGTGCAAAAATAATGTCGTTTTCTCACATAGTAACATATGTGAGAAAACGACATTATTTTTGCACCAACCTTATATATATATATATATATATATATATATATATATATATATATCATAATATATATATATATATATATTAGGTTGGTGCAAAAATAATGTCGTTTTCTCACATAGTAACATATGTGAGAAAACGACATTATGTTTGCACGAACCTAATATATGTATATATATATATATATATATATATATATATATATATATATATATATATATATATATATATATAAGCATGTAATTTCAGTGAGTACAAAGCATAAAGGTCTATCGTGCATGTGTGCTGTAAGCACATCTTTATGCTTGCGAGACGTGGGTGGTTTACTGCAGACAAATAAAAAGGCTGGAGAGATTCCACCAGTACTGCTTATATTGTGTCCTTGACATTACCAGGCAAATGTTTGTTAGTGAGGTAGACATTGTAGAGAAGAGCGGCTATGATAATATTGAGTCCTTGATAATAAAACATCAAATTCGGTGGGCGGGCCACCTCGTCAGAATGGATGACAGCCGTATTCCAAAGCAATTGTTTTATGGTGAGCTGTGAACAGGGAAGAGAGATGCCGTCAAACCGAAGGTGTGCTTTAAAGACTGCATCAAGGATGCGCTGAAGAAATACAACATTCCTTGTCAGCACTGGGAAAGAATGTGCATCTGATCGCAATAATTGGAATGAGGCTGCTCAGAGTTGAAGGTGTCACTTTGAGGAGGAGAAGGGGAGACGTACAAGGCTTAAAAGAGATATGCGTAAAGGCGTCCCCGTTGAACTTCCTGAAGACACCGGCAGACAGCTCGATCTGAGATGTACAGATTGTGGTAGAGTGCGTTTGTCAATGGCTGATCTAAGGAGTCACTTGAGAGCGCACCGACGGAGTGTGGCAATTTGCTATAATGCCGTAGAAGTCCAGCAACTGATATGTGATATTTGCGTTAAGACATGCAGGTCCAGAAGCTGTTCATGCGACATTCTAAATTGCATGATAATGTAACACCGTATCCATGCCAGAGTATGTAGATCCCCAGCTGGGCTAAAAAGCCACATTCGTTCAGCACAACAGCAGATATTCTCCAAAAAGATATGTAGTAATAGCCTTACTCGGAAACGAGTTGGCAGTCACCATATTAATAATAAATTATTGGTAATCCGTATGGAATTTCCAAAGGAATCCGTTGACAGGTCTATGTCAAAAGACAAAGCAAAAATTATTATATAATGACAAACAAACACTTAAAAACATAGGTGATATTTTATTTCATTGAAGCCAATAAAAATGACTTCTAATCTTCAGACCTATAAACCGAATAAAGATGGAAAAATTTATGTAGGTTTAAAGATTAAGATTAGTGATTTCATATAGAGAGTAGGATAAGAAAGATATTAAATTGTCATCTTGTAGTGGGGGGGGGAGAAAAGAAAACGGTGTGCCGTCTCAGTTGTATTAACATGCGTGATGACCTGAAAAGATTTCAATTTAACCGTAAAAAAATCTATTCAAAATAAAAAAATATTATATATATATATATATATATTTCTATACACACACATACATACATATATCAGTCAGTTATGTGCCATGCGTGTTACACGCTTAGGCGATCATGTATCTTTCGATACATAACTGACCACACAGCTTTTTTTCCGCAGTAGGTTGCCATTTTTTTCTGGGATAGATCAATTGCCATCCAAGGCTATAGAATCCCGTCTGTCCTGCTATTTATCCACAGTGGGGGCGGGGAGAAGAAGAAGATCCATACCTTTCCCAAGGGTATCAGAACGTAAGTGTATGTAACGGATTCGACTCGAATTCGAACTCGTCTCTCTGATTCATCAATCCGAGCCACTATCCATTACTCCACCATGCCACAAACAGACACACACACACGTACAGATATATATAGATATATGTGTGTGTGTTTTAAAATATAATTATGCATAAGATTCTTGATAAATGATTAATAAAAACACTATGATATGCAGAAGAAAATATCTACAAATAAAATCTATTTATATAAAAGGAACAATTAAACATATATGAAGTATGTTTTGTAATGCCAACGAATACTCATTGTCACTTTCGTAATGCTCGTTGTAGTAGAGACTTTGTAGTCGCAGATACAACCATATTACACTGTTGAAACAATGCTAGTGCCAGGCACCTTCGAGTAACACTGGCACTAATACTACTTGCTCAATAACAGTCGCTCGAATAGTAATACGTATAGAGAAATGGTATAGTGAATAGAATAAAGAATAGCGGTCCTTATAGTAATACAGTAGAAATGGTGATCAGTATAGTATAGAGGATAGATTAGAAATAACGATCATTAGACATCACACGACTTCCTACATATGCGTCTCCTCTATGATCACGTGGTATACTTTATTCAGTAATGGTTTGCTCACTGGTGATCTATGTTCATACTCAAGTGTCGGCAGCGACGCTTTATTCCTAGATAACAGTATATAAAATAAGCAATATGAGTTAAAGATAAAATGAAGACAAAATATGGATTCGAATCCGACAGGATCCTAAGATAAAGGGCAAAGTGGAAACGTTTATCTATGTTTCACATTTATTAAAGCTTAAATCTCTGATGAAGCTTTAATAAAAGTAAAACACGTTAGAGACTGATAAAGATCTCTTATTTGTGCTTTATCTGGTTACGACAGATGACGTCTTTTACTGAACAACTTGCTCAAGTGAATTGTTTAAAGTGGTCCTGCAGTGTATAATTTCTCCATCATAGCACCGTGTCCTGTACTGGTGCACTGTATATCACATGCCAGGTAATTATACAATCACAGATTTTCCTTATTCTAGTTGCAGGTTGAGCATTGACTTCACCCATACTTTGCCATCACCTTCCTGGTTAGTTTGAATTCAGAGTTTCCCTCATCCTAATCTGGTTGCCAACGAAGGCCATATAGCCCAGTCTGTCCTGGTAAATACATATAGCTGTGAGAAGAGATGGGCTCAAGCCTTTTCTCAGGTTATTTGCGCCTAAGTGAAGGTAACGAACTCGACTGGAATTCGAACTCAGCTATCCCTTTTCTTATTCCGTGCCGTTTTCCATTATCCTAAGCACACATCCAAGTTTACACCCGCAGGTATTCCTCAGCGATCGCACATCTACGTACATACCAGGATCTATGTTGCTTAAATTCGCTCATCGGACGAAAAAAAAAACAACATATATATATATATATATATATATATATATATATATATATATATATATATATATATATATATATATATTAAAAAGATAAACCACAAACGGTTTTGGTTAAAATGTCGATTTTTTTTATTTTAAAATATATTATTATACTCTATTTTCCATAATTCTGCTACACGCGTTTCTGTTTTCGCGACCTTCTTCAAGCAAAGAGTAGATATTTCAACATATTATAAAAATGAATTTTTTGCCTGTAGTGATTGAAATCTCTTTCTTGGACTGGTGATAAGAGTTTACATGTTTATATATATTTATATATATATATATATATATATATATATATATATATATATATATATATATTGCATATAGTTCTCTTGTTAATATTTCGTTCTTTCGCGTGGTACGACGTTATAGGACTATATTATGAGTTTACGATTTGCATCTGATATTTCTCAACCGTTATCATCGCATAGCAGTCTTCTATGTCAGCATAACAGAATCGTCTACTATACGTGGTCATTATGTGTGTATGCTCTGTGTTTTTGTGGGGGGGGGGTTATGATCTATTTAGTGCTGGTTTAAATTCGTTTATGAAGTTTATTTTTCTTGTGTTTTTAGGTAAAAATAATTGTTTGTTTGGTATATTGGCATTATTTTAAATTTCCCTTGACTACATTTGTAGATGTGTTGTGATACAAAGAGTTTTCTGTTATCGGGTAATTTGGTGTTGCTTTTGTGAAGAAAAACTCTGTGGTTTAGTGTCTGGCTGATATATATGACTTCTTGCATTTTGTGCATAAATCACATTTTTGGAGTTGAAGAGTAAATTTTTATTAATTATGAATGTTTTTGTGGGGTTATCTATAATGAGATAATAAACCCCAACTATTCATCCCAAAATTTTGATTAAAAAAACATATATATATATATATATATATATATATATATATATATATATATATTATATATATATATACATATATATATATATACATATATATATATATACATATATATATATATACATATATATATATATATACATATATATATATATACATATATATATATATATACATATATATATACATATATATATACATATATATATATACATATACATATATATATAAATACATATATATATATACATATATATATATATATATACATATATATATATATATATACATATATATATATATACATATATATATATCTACATATATATATATACATATACATATATATATAAATACATATATATATATATACATATATATACATATATATATATATATATATACATATATATATATATACATATATATATATACATATATATATATATACATATATATATATATATACATATATATATACATATATATATATACATATATATATATACATATATATATATATACATATATATATACATATATATATATATATACATATATATACATATATATACATATATATATATATATATATATACATATATATACATATATATATATATATACATATATATACATATACATATACATATATATATACATATACATATATATATATATATATATATATATATATACATATATATATATATATATATATATATATATATATATCGAATTCAACATATGAGGGTCAAGCAAATCAGTTCCTAGGAAACCGACAACCCAACAACAGCACATGAGAGTTGAATATAGTGGTGAAGGTTTCGTGCAGGACCATCCACACTTTTTGAAGGGCCGAATACAGAGACCTGGTGCACTAAGTGCCACAAGGTCCCCAAACGTTTTTGAATTCAGAGCTGTCCTTTTCCTAGAACAGTTGCCATCCAAGGCTATAGAACCCAGTATGTCCTGCTATTTACATATAGCTGGAGGGAGGAGAAAGGCATTAGCACATAAGTGAATGTAATGGATTCGACGGGAATTCGAAGCCACTATACATTACTCCACCGTGACTATCTCTCTCTCTCTCTCTCTCTCTCTATATATATATATATATATATATATATATATATATATATATATATATATAGTCGATGTCAATAGCCATAATTTTACCACCTCTCTTTACGAAGCAAAAAGACACTAGCAGAAACTCGTGCTTACTTGACTACAAAGTGAATATCTCACAGCTACAGAATAGTTTTTTTTTGTTATCGAGCCAAAGTAATCTCTGCTTCGGACATATGATTCTATAAGGAACCTAGCAACATTAAACAAATACTAATCAACAATATGGCTGAATCCTGGACGTTTAAAATAGTATAGCTATTATAAAAAAAAAACATGATTTATCGAGCCAAAGTAATCTCTTATTATTCTATAAAAAAAACTTAGAAACATTAAACAAATACGAATCCATAATGATTTTCTAACCACGTCGTCGACGAACAAATAAAGCCTAACATTTTTTCGAATTACATCTATTACATCTATATTTTCGTTGTCCGAGAAGTAAAAACCAAAAACAAATCTATTTCCATACCTGAAGATGTCTGTAGGAACAGACGAGAGCTTGTAAAAAACTAAAAAGACCTTATGCAACTGGAATTTATAAACAGGGATCATAACATTCATCTACAGGTTCAGGGTTAATGTACTTTATTAAATTTGTTTGCGAACATGTATTCTCTCTATTTAAATGATTAACTTCCATATCTGTTTTTGTATGAATGATTCATGTAATGTAAATTGAACTGCACCACATAATATATATATATATATATATATATATATATATATATATATATATATATATATATATATCCCACATTGCGACAATACAACGTTTAACCATTCTTGGCAGATCGTCTAGTATCAGAATGTGAGATATTTATGGTCAAAATTGATGCAAACATAAACAAAAAGAAAAAAAAAAGAGAATCTAAATAAAATCGGATAGATTATATAGCCAAAACACATATAAGGAAAAATAAAATATTTTTAAATTAAAATTAACAAGCGTCTCACATTCGTGCGCATGTGTAGCCGCATCAGCGTAAACTTCAACTAAAGGACGAAACCCCAATGAGCGAAATAAAGGGTTCAGTTCGACATTCCAACCAGCTGAAGTAGGCCGGAGCGTACATCGGCCGAAACATTGTGATAAACATGGCGACAAAGATGAGGACAATAGCCCGCATAATGTAAATAGTTTATTAGTGCATACCTGCAATAATTTTTTGAGAATATTGGGTTTGATAGATGGAAGTGGAATTGAATTATTGTTATATATGGAGTTTAGGATTATATCTACGATTTCGTCAACGGAGATATTTGTGAATAAATTTCTTACGCTAAGTGACGCTAGTATGCCATGGTTTTGTAGTTTAGATGATTTGGAAGAATTCATGGTTGATTTGATACTATAATTAGTAGGTAAATATGGTGTAGTAATATCATTGAGAAATTTTAGCAATTGGTATATAGGTGTTGGTATCTGTGAAATGGTAGGTCGTAATGGGTATCCTGGTTTGTGTATTTTAACATTTCCGTATAGGGATCCTGGTTGGTAATCACTAATAATTTTATTGATTTTTGAGGATCCTACATCATCATTGTTGGATGTTATGAGTTTGTTGACAGATTTTTTTGTTTATGATTCCTTCACATAAAGTCACTCGTAAAAACATTAAGGAACACAAACTAAGTAATATTTCGAATACGCCACAATACGCATGCTAGATAAAGAAAAAAAGATATGAGCAACATACCGTGCCCCGCTTAAGTTTTAATTACCGGATTAATTGTAGACGATATCAATTGTAATTGCGACGAAAAGCGAAATTAGAGTTAAACCTTTAATAAAGAATTGTTTTTTTTTTTTAAGCCTTTCACTCAATTTAAATTTAATCGAGTTATTCTGTTTAATTGTTAATCGCGTGTAACTACAGTAGTTTCTACCTGTTACTTCAGGTTGTTTATGATTCGCCGTGATCGAAAAACGGACTGACGGACAGACACACGTACACTGCATTTTATTTATATAGATTTTTTAAAGTTCGAATAACCTGACAGTCCAAGTTAACATTACAGCGAAGTAAAATCAGGAAACATTTCAAATTCCACTTTAGTCAGTTTGTGTTTAATGCTCACTAATGCTCTTATGAAAGACATGAATTCTCCATTATAAGCAAATCAGTAAGACAGTTGGAGTCGTTTAAGACACTAGAACCGTCAAGATACACTTGCTACTGAAATCCCACTGGCGTCACCTGGGGTGTTTGTTTGAAGCGTTATAATCAACAAAAAGTTTACTGAAATGAAATGAAGATTTTTTTTTTCAAATGATAATACATTTGTTTATTTATTTATTTATTTATTTTTCATTATGCTTCAGCACGTTGTTAATTACTAAGTTTAGGTTAGTATGGCACAAGGCCACGCATATGATGTACCAGGGAAGATCGAATTCACGATTCAGTGACAATGATCAATGAGTCTGTCTCGTTAACCGTTATCCCACGCGTGCTAGATAAAGAAAAAACATATGAGCAACGTACCGTGTCCCACTTAAGTTTTAATTATGGTTTAATTAGAGAATATCAATTATAATTGCGACGAAAAGCGAAATTAGAGTTAAACCTTTACTAAGAAATTGTTTTTTTAAACGTTTCATATTTAAATTTAACTTTAAATGAGTTTTTAATCGCGTCTAACTACAATAGTTACTTGTAACATCAGGTTGTTTAGGATTCGGCGAGATCGAAAAATGGACGGACGGACGGACGGACACACGTACACTGCGCTTTATTATTGTAGAAAAGAATATATACCTATGTGTGTATGATAGTTTATATTCCCATACATGACAATGAGTTGTAGCTTTTTAGGTATCGGGGTAGTTGTAAATTCCTGATGGTATTTGAAGCCAATTAAAAGCCAGGAATTTGAATTCTGATTTTTAAGATAAGTAAACCTTCCATACTTGAAAGATGACTGCAACTTCGTCTCCAGCGTTGCAACGCGGTCTTGCGACGGGTAAACCTAATATTGCGTGGGTAAAGTATAAGACTTATTTTCAGTCAGCATGAAATGTCATCTGAGCCTGTGAACAATCTTAAGCGAGATTCAACAGTGCTTCGTATGCCAAATGTTTCAAGAATTATCCTTAATGACACTTGAAATTGACAAGTGCATTGTTAGTATGTCTACAAGCAGATACCCCGTTGCGAGTCTGTAATAAAGGCGGTTTTAAATTCAGTTTCCTAATGAGTGAAAACTGTTCTTCTCGAATACCAGAAAAGAGTCTAGAGGAAAATGCTTCTCTTGCCGCTGTCGTTTTTTTCCGCGTCCCTTCCCTTCCCTTCCATAGTCGATCCTGGCTCTCCACATCTTCCTTCCTAGTCGAAATCGGCTGTTTTCTCCCTTTGCCTTGTCCCTCTGTTCGAGCATCCATTCATGTAATCATGTCAGATAAGTAACTCTCTCGCTTGCAATATGTCACATGAGTGTCAGGTTTTCCAAGCCCTCCGTCCTCATTTTGCGTCCATATTGATTCTGACTATGGTTTCTTGCTGCTGCCATTTTGTTTAATCATTCCTTGTTCCTTATTATCTCCTGCCATGGAATGTTCAATATCCTTCTGGATAACCAGACGCCTCTAGTCTTTTTCTTCATCCATGGCGAGATTGTCCAACATTCACTTCCATATACGATGACGGATATCACGTAGATATCCAGCGGTAAGACAAAAAAAATGATAGCTAATCATTGTAATACAACAATAATAATGTTCAATTTTATATGGCTGCAATCAGACATTTTACGGCGGGATTTTAAAATCCATTGTTTATAGCCAAGAAAAATATTTAATGTGTAACATTTATTCTGACCAGATCCTAAGTTTGGGCCTGTCACGATGGACAATGTTAATCTTTATCGGGTTTTATGCCTTTAATATCTAATGATCGGTAAGTTCTCTCCAGAACTCAAGTTGAGCGAACCATTGCTGAAGATCATGAGACAATGGTCAGCATATTCTGTCACTGCCAGGAAAATCACTCTTGCGAAACTCTGTAAAAACCCCCAAGTTAACCATGATACACTCAAAGATTTGTGCAAAGCGAGTTCTCGGAATACTGGCGATTCTGTCAAGGCTCAGAGGGTAGTTATTGCCTAAGAGCTTATGGAGATCCACAATGAAAGAGGAAGGTGTTTTTTTTTTTACGGTTTATCAATATTTGCCGGTTATTTAAAGCCAGAAAATATTTTTAGATTGTGGGAATATTTTGTAGATAGTAAAGTTTTACTGATATAACTTTTGTTTTTTTTTTTAGAGATGATTATGATTTTGTGACACAAGTCTTACTAATTAATCCATAGCTGAAAGAAATGAATCTATGTCTTTCCTAAGGCATCGAGAATCTGTTATTTCCAAACAGTCACTCATCTACGTATTGACCAGGCTTAACTTCGGTGGTCGGTTTTAACATAATATGGCCGTAAGCCGAAAGTGGATTTCATTGAAAAATGGTTCAACACTTATGATGAGGTGGAAAAGTAGCATTCACACGGCCAAGAGTTCAATTCTCGTAAGAGGCTTCTAAGTGCTGGCTATACAAAGATTCATTCAAAGGCAGAATATTTCGATCGATAAGGATGGGGGCGATAATAAGGACTAGACTTATGAATTTGGTAACCCTTTTGTTCATTTTAATATAATTTATGCGTTTATATCATTAAATCTATTACTTTTTGACTGACTATCGTTTGTATGGCTACTGAATTGTTTTCATATTCGCAAGGATACACAGCTTCGTACATTGTTGGCTACTTGCAGAGCTTTCAAATATTATTTTCCAACACTGGAGTAGTGGGAACTTTCTTGTGATTTCATTTTGGTTCCGGAGAAATTTAAATATTACTTGGTATCAACTGATTATCGGTCAAAATAACAATTTGATGCCAAGAAATATAGTGAAAAAATCTATATTGAATCCATTGCTAGGTGAGCTTCTAGGAATAAATATAGCACACCTTAAGACTATATTTCCTCATATATATATATATATATATATATATATATATGTGTGTGTGTGTGTGTGTATGTGTGCGTGTGTACATATATATGTATATATATATATATATATATATATATATATATATATATATATATATATATATATATGAAGAAATATAGTTTTCAAGTGTGCTATATTTATGGGATAAGGTGCTCAATATCAGAGATAAAGCGTATGTAAATATAAAAGTGAACATTGAAGTCAACACTCAGGCCGCTAAATGTTATTTAATACTGTTTATTATAAACAGAGCATTTACTTAAATATTTGTATCTATAAAAAGAATGTATAAACATAAAAGTGTCTGAAAAATAATTGTCGGACTTTGTCCATTTCATATATATATATATATATATATATATATATATATATATATATGTGTGTGTGTGTGTGTGTGTGTGTGTGTGTGTGTGTGTGTGTATAAGGTGAGGCAAAAATCCCGCAACATAGGGATAATTTATTGAAAGTAGAATTACACATGGAAATTTTATTTAACTGTTATATGTACTGTTGAAAAATGTCCTCCATTTTTTCCAAACACATTTCAATTTTGTGCCAGCAAGATTCATTAACACGTCGAAGAGTAGTTTTTTTTCTGTCATTTTTCTAAATTTCATATTTAATTCTTTCTTTAAGTCCCTCAGTGTTTATTGTGATAAGCAATTGATTTCAAATGGACCCACGAAAAATCCCATGGTGTGAGGTTTACTGACCTCGCTGACGATTAAACAGGAACTCTTCAACCTATCCATTAATCCAGTGCACGAATCTTGCCTCCTCATATATATATATATATATATATATGCGTAAAATCTTTATGACCATCGGTGTATGATGACAGCTGCTGTCTCGTAATAGTTGCGTGTGTCAGGGCCGGTGTTTGCCTGTTTCAAGTAGAAAACAATCATCAACTACTTACAAGTCGTTGGGGGAGCAAGAATTACTGATGCGGAAAGTGAATGGGGGTTTACCTGCGAAATACGAGCCAACAGAAGATAATTTTAATGAAATTGAAGGACAGAATGCTTTGCCACACATAGGGTGTCGGTTTCGCTGTGCATGACGTTGTTATCCATAGGCCAGTCAGATTACCAATACTAACCGATCTTTATCATCAAATAGATCTCCAGTGTGTATACCGCCGTTGGGAATGGAGCTTTCAGCATTGAAAGTAGGTAGCCTATTTCGATTTTTCTTGAATAGCTTGGGGCGGGGGCAGAGTATAGAGCTTCGTTATCCTTGAGAAGCTTTGGCACCAGAATGTATTGTGTGAAAATAACCAACCTCTTGAGTCAAGGTGATGGATTAGACAGGGTTCTGTTGTGAAACATTAATTTAAGTCAAAGATACTTTGTCACATAACTTCAACATTGAAGATGCGGCAAAAAATTACCGGCTCCCTCTGCAGCTTCGGAAGGTACCTGAACTCTGCTACCCTGCCTAATCGCTACAAGAGATATATCAAACAAAAAAGCTCGAGCTGCCCAATCCTCACTTTCCAGTCTCGACCAAGTTCACAGGAGTTTGCGCGGCGTTGTGGGGTGTGAATTTTTTCCCCACCCTTCTCCCATAAACAAAACGCTTCTTGTTAAAAACAAAATATAAAAAAAATATTGCTGATACCCCCTGAGGAGTGGACGGAGTGATTCCTGGAGTTTCCGCCTACGAAACTCTGAAGTCGGGATGATGATGGTAACATTAATCAGAGATAAGTGACAAACCTTTTACTTGTATTAATTCTCTCTCTCTCTCTCACTCTCTCTCTCTCTCTCTCTCTCTCTATATATATATATATATATATATATATTATAGAATATCATATTCAAACATATGTAACCGCTACATAAATGCATTCACGTTTCGATGCATATCATTGCATCTCATCAGACGGTGGTAAATGATGGTTATTAAAATTTTTAAATTTACTTACAAAGAATTCTTTTTCCGCGAAAAAAGGAATAAAAGAAAAAGAAAATAAGAAAAGCAAGCAAGAAAGACATACGAGATAGTCTCTTCTAAAAAGAAAAAAGAAAGAAAGAAAGACACAAGATGTCGTCGAACAAGAAAAGAAAGAAAGACAAGATGCAATCTCTTCTAAAGAAAAAAGAAGGAAGAAAATAAGAGGAAGAAAAGGAAAGAAAGACACCAGATATAGTCTCTTCTCCCAAGAAAAAGAAGAAGAGGGGAAGATAAATATAAGGATGATATAGAAATGTAAAGAAGCTAGACAAGATATGTTGATAATCGGTTCAATAGGTTAAGATCATATGAAAGATAGATACAAAATTCATACAGTCTATTTGAAATAGAATTTTTATACAATGTAACGATATACGAACGGTTGACATTGTCAGTGAAGAGGCAGCAAATTTTAACAATAATTATTTAATAGTATGTAAATAAAAAAACCTTCAAGAAATAAAAGGAAAGAACAGAAAAAAATTATCAAAATTACAAATCAGTGAAGTTTATTTTCATAAGTAGCATAGCTAAAGATAGGTGGTCATACCAACGATCTTTGAAAGTGTTCTGTGTGCTGCCAATATAAAATTTTTCAATCTTCGGATTTTCTATTGAGGAAATAAAATACATATACACAAGGGATTTAGTCAAGCATTTCTTAGACAATAGGCATTGGCTAAGATTCCTACATTATATTGGTTGCTATCCTTAACCGTATTAGAATTAGTACTTGCATTATTGTTAAATTGATTAAGTATTTTATTGTTGTGCAACGTTATGATTTTGTCTAGATTATTAATACAAGTATAGCTAAGTTTTAATGTATTCCTATTAAAAATCTTACTAAGAAGATTGCTTTTCTGGAAATGTTTATCAATTAAATTTGGAAACTTATGGACCTATTTATTACTAATTGGTTATATATATATATATATATATATATATATATATATATATATATATAAGAAAATTGTGCCCTGAAGCTGATAATTTGAAATTGACGAAAGTACTAGTGTAATGTGTAACCCATCTGACAACAACTCGAATATAAGGATCGTATCATTGAAGGAATTGATAGTAAGTTAATATTTCATTAAGTCCTGTTAGCGAAGGGATTTCACCAGTATTCACATTAACATTTCTATTTAATTCTTTGTATAAATTGTTTCTTTATGATATAAAATATAAACTGCACACGCTAATATATACATGCATATAGAGAGGATTAAAACATGTATCGATATGGTGATTTCCTTTTGTCTTTCAATGATAATGTTATTAAGCTTATCAGAAAATTTGATAGGAACTTAAAATAGACAAAACTAGTCTATATTTTTTAATGAAACATGCATCAATGAAAAATTGCTGCCTAAATGCACTCACAATATATATATATATATATATATATATATATATATATATATAAACAATTAATGGATTTACTTTTGATCCGACATTTTTATGAGTTCAAACGTTATAAGTATAGATACTCATATTTGAAATTGACGCCCTATTTCTATTTTTATTTTAAATAGTGTGAATTACAGCCTTAGACCTGTGCATTCGGGAAATTTTTATAAATAAAATGTGCTCACCTACAGAGATCGAACCTGCATGTTCCTTTGTAGGATAACGAATATTTGATTCCGCGTGCTTTATCGCTCGACTTAAAAGGAAAAACAGAGCTTTGCTGAACTGTTACACTCTCTGTAACCTGGCGGTAAAGCACGCCGGCTCAAATGGTATTTTCTCCTATAAAACGGGCGGAACGCGGATTTTTATTTAGATTTTTCGAATTCACAAGTCTATAGATATAATACACACCGTTTAAAATAAAAATATGACGTCTATTTCAAATACGAGAATCTACACCAAAAAAACAATACCCTTCTTAGCCACCGAAACTGTGTTACCTACTATGGTTTGCAGTTAATGAAGGCAGGGTATCGACCCTGCTTTCACACTTTGTATGTATAAAAAGTGTTTGAAGTAATAAATAATATATATTCATCCATAATTCAATAATTCAACACACATATATATATATATATATATATATATATATATATATATATATATATATATATATATATATGACCGTTTATATGACGTTTCCTTGAGTGGCTTGCAAATGTGAGAATGCCGGAATTTAAAAAAAAACAGTTGCGAAAATATATTCAGAACAATCCTTGAAAATGAATGTAGCAACATTCGAAAGTACTCTGGAAGAAAATAATATAAAATATAAATAAACATGAATTTTGGCGAATTTGTCGAAACACAAAACAATTCGAAAAAAAAATACATAAAAATTGAAAGGCAGAACTTGTCCATATTATTTAATCAAACACCTTTTGCTGTTGAAATACACCTTATATATTCAAGGACATCTGCAAATTGGACATAAGGGCAATGGACTCGGACATCAAGAGGTGGAAAACGTCACCAACAATTGCTCATACTGGAGACGCGATTTACACCGAGGAGAAACGGGGGTTTGCCGCCGGAAAGAAGCGGGCTCGACGGAAAGAAAACATCTCGACGTCAGGGGAGGGCGTCTTCACATGTATTCGTTTCAATCAAGACTCTCACTCCCGTGTGTGCCTGTACAGCCATAACAGATGCTGCGCTGCCATTAGTTGAGGCATAATTTGGGGGGCGCAGATCCATTGACTCTCGCAACTGACAGATGCCACACACTATATACATCCTTGTACAGATTAATTGAAACAACCGCTTTATTTTCCTTTCTTTCACCATACGGTCAGTTTTAGTCCCACTGGAATGACAGGGTGTTATCGATTTCTATTTTTCATCATTAGGTAATTTGCAGTGCTGTGTTATTTTCCGAGTGTGTTATGAAATTTGTTTGGCCTTGAAAAATATTGCATCACCCGTGATTGCATCAGATTTTTATCACACCTAGACGCTATTGTTTCGACTGTGGATTAGTTGTCCTACAGCCGTTGTCTGCGATGGACGTTGCTCCAAGGAAGCGTATGAAAATTTGTTACGCTACCCGAACACACTGACAAGCCTTACCAGTGCAAATGAAAGTACTAGATTGACTACGAAACTCTCCTAATTTTATTCCAACCGAGAATCTGTGGTCAAGGAACGGCTTCGTGGAATGGACATACGAAGTACTAACATGCGCACTGGGTCATGTTTCATTGGAAAAATACAAAAAAAAGCGGAGTTATTCTTTTTGTTTCAATTATTTTGCATAAGGTTGTATATATATATATATATATATATATATATATATATATATATATGCAACCCTGAATGAACTCTATGAGACATTTCTTCAGAAATTATGTAACATACGTTGTTAGCATTGGAGACTCCTTTGTAGAGCCACAGCCTCACCAACCTAGGAACGAATCATTTAACGACGCTATAATAATTGTTCTTGTTCATTTTATCATTAATAAAGCAATTCTATCATTCTGTATCATACATTCACCCTCAGGCAAAGGGTAAAATGTAGTCTCTGAATCTGTTAATACGTAACTAAGTTACGTAATGACATTCCTGGCCAATCATTTACATCCGTTCGCCGTCGTAAATTTGTCAGGCGCTTGAGAATATTATAGGCAGAAAGAAAAAGGAAGAATGAAAAGCAAACTAACATAAAAAAAAGGTTAAAGGGAAAAAAAAGAAAAATACAAAGGCGTTAAAACAGTAGGAGATAAAAAAGGGAAAAGAAAAAAATATAATGAAATGAAAAGATGTAACGAGACAGAAGACACAAAAACGAAACACCAACAATTAAAAAGCCAACTAAATGGAAAACAAATAAGAAAGAAATAAAAATACAATTATAGTAACATCATGAGTCATGGACAACATAATCCAAGTGTCGATATTTCAAGGTATAATTATGAAAAGATACTTCACAACCTGCAAGTACACTACTAGCTGTTAATAAGACGGCATTCTTTCACAGATGCAAACTCGGACCAACCATTTTATCACAAGCCAGAAAGAACAATACAAATGCACATAGATGTGTACCTGTATTTTATAGATTATGTAAACGCGTTCGATAAAATACGCCACAAAGACAAGATGGAACTGCTTAGCAATCTTGACACAATGGCGTCGAGATGGGGGACAGCCGGCACAAATGTGCCGGACCTCGAAACCAGAGTGGCTTCAAGAAAATTACTTTAGGGGGTTTAGCGGTGTGTGTGTGGGGGGGGATCTTCTTTACAAAATGTAGAGAGCAAAATTACGAATCGGTATTTTACTGAAAAAAATACGAAGATTAAAACCAGTTCCAAAGCAGCACTCGATCGCAAGGGTTGTCAAGTAAGACACATCCTTGTCTTGTCTTGTAAGACACGCTAGATCGAGTTTTTTTGTCCCAGCATCTCCTTTTCCGACCGGAGTGCCGAACCTCGAAAATCTCCCCGGTACTGCCTTGACATATTTGGGAAGGATATTAGAATAATCCGGAAATTATACAGTGGGGGTGCAAACTGCCTGCATACGGATAAAAAATGAATTCAGTAAATATACAACATTAGAAAAGGGTGTAAGACAAGAACGTTTCTTCTCAGCGGACTTATTCAATCTATACAGCGATGCGATTCTGAAAGAATTAGGAATCCTACCAGGATTTAATACTGATGGCTACAATTTTAGCAACATAAGGTATGTACATGATACACTGTTCATAACAGACATAGAAAGGAAATTATAAGAACTCCTGCAGAAGTTAATGAAGGAAAGCGAAAAGAAAGGATTAAAGATCAATTGTAAGAAGACAGGAATGCATCATTGTTAGCAAAAGAATGAGCCTAAATTGCAAATTGCTATAGCCAAAGATGCATTCCAAAAGCTAAGCAAAGTATTAAGAAACCGGAAAAAATAATTAGGAACAAAGAAAAATGTACTGAACTGTTAAGTAATATCAATCGTTCTATATGCCAGCGAATGCTTGAAATCTCACAGATGATGAAGAGACTTGAAGCAACAGAAATGTAGTTCTACAGAAGGATGCTGAGGATACCATGAACCCAACATGAGAGCAACGACGAAGCTTTACAGAAAAATGGAAACATAAAAGAAACTTACAGTTAACGTCAGGAAGAGACAGCTGAGATTTATACGAGGCATAATGGGGAAAGAGGGTCTGGAAAATTTGATACTCACAGGATAGATTCAAGGTAAGAGGGACAGATGAAAACAACGCGTAAAATTCTTAGTAAGATTGAATAAATGAATGGCGGAACAAGCTTCAGGAGAAATAGCAAAATGACAAAATTTATTTAAGAATTACGAAGAGAAGAAAATGTGGAGAGTCATCATCACCTACGTCATAAAGGAACACGGCGCATTAAGAAGCAGAATCACTGATCAGATGCACCACCATGTAAAAGTGCGCTCATCTATCATCTTTAAAAAAAAAAAAAAAAAAAAAGGTTGTTCAACAGTATAATGGTGAAACCTCGCTGCCGCCTAAATCGTGTTCACTGTGAAATCATTTGGTGTGTGCTGATAATTATTGACGTGCGTTGACGTGTGGGCTTGTGAGGCAAGAGGGTTTCGTTGGTGAGAAGCTAGAAGGTTGGTTTCAGCTTAAATCGTGTAACTGGCGTACGAGTAAGGTCTGTAACTTGATATATTGC